>JAVJGI010000065.1:2037848-2059512 GCA_035590275.1 Ibycter americanus | reverse complement strand
CCCTGGGGCAGCGCTGGGGACAGCGCAGAGCGCAGGGGGCAGTGGCACCGAGGGGCGTCGGGTGCGTTTGCTCCAGGGCCAGCACGCCCGGGGCACGCCGCTCCTCCCTGCGGTCTGGAAAATGGGTCCAGCGCAGCAGCGGCGTTCCCCTGCGGCCCATGGGTGGAACCCCACGGGGGCTGGAACCCCAGGGGGGGCTTCCCACCGGCGGCTGAGGTGCGGCAGGGGCGGGGGTCCCGGCGGCGGGGCCAGCACCCTCTGCGGGGTCAGAAGCAGGAGGGAGGAGGCAGGGGTGAGCAGTGCCCCGCGCCTCCTCCTCCGCTCTCCTGGGCCAGCCCTGCTCCTGTTTGCAATATTACTCTGCTGGCGAGGATACTACTGTACAGTTCAGACACTGCAGGTTTCTAATCTGCTTATTTATAATTCAAAAGCTTGCCCATATATTAATGAACCCTTAATGAGCTGTTGAAAATGCCTGAATTACAGTCAGATTATTAAACTCCAGCGGCCCCTGTAATCATACCATTTGAGTGGGCTTTAGGTACTTTTCATATCTGCAGCTTTGTATTGTGAAGGAGATGGGTTTATTCGAAGAAAGCTTTGTAATAATTTTGACCTGCAATTTATTTATTGGCCTCTGAATGCAGTAGTCTATGCAGATGCTCTCGTCTATTATGTGTGGGGGCAGGTGCACAGCATGTTGAAAGACAGCTAATTACGATTTGCTGAAAGATATGCTAAAACTGTGGTCTTATAACAAAGCCAAGTTCATTGTTAAACAATGTTTTAGTGTCTGTTTATGTGATTTGTCTAAATCATCGAGATACTGAAATGAACGTTGTAGTTATAAGCAGATTAAAATCAGTAGCACACATGCTTTTTATTAACTTATAATGCGCTATTGTCACCGAGGATGCTGGATTTTAAATACTGTGCAGACCCAAATGCCCATAAGCCATTAGCGAACAATAGTGGACCACGGCCGCACTTCTACGAGGCAGTCCTGTCCCTCGGAGCAGGTTATTGATGGGGGGACTCGCCGCTGGTCAGGGTGCCGCCGGGCGGTCGCTGCCGCGCCGGGGCCGCTCACTTCCGCTGCCATTAGCGCGCCGGTAGCTCCGCTGGAAGTGATGTATTGTTGTGTTCTTTCCCGTCTGCTCTGCACCTTAATTCCACGATGCATTGAAAGGTCAGTGAGCTAAACAGTAATAAACTCATAGGTTGATATACTGAGGAATAAAAAAGGGAAACAATAGCCACTGAGTGTGAGCTTATATGTCAAAAAATACATATATTATCACTGTATTCAAACGAAGAGTAGTTTATAAAGGCAGGTGCTGGTGGGAGCAGATGTGTTGCCAGCGGATAGCAAGAGTATTCCTCCCTGCTGAGGAGCCCAGGAGATGCTCTGACTCCTTCCCAGACAATGTTAGAAGCGTTTGACCTGCAGCCGAGGCAGCTGCTGCAACTTGCCCAAGAGCTGCGTGTTTCACTGATTGCAGAGGAGTTCATCAGATTTACTGTCCCCTGCCCCCAGGGACACCAGACCCTATTAGTTGTGGCGATCTGGTTTGTATAGTTCATAAGGAAAGATCTGAATTAACACACAGCTTAATTCTTGTTAGAATCAGTTAATCAACTTGTGGCTTTGCCATTCAAATGAGTGATGCGTCTCACTCAGGGGCAAAATAAATGTTATATCCCCACACACACACTTTGTCATCCCTTTGTCTGCGGGTTGTCTGCAGGCTCACGCGCTTGGGACTGGATGCTTTGGACGCGGGAGTGTTACTTAATACTAAGATGAACACAATATGCCAACCCCTCTGTCACCAGCTCCGGAGATATGCGTTAGGGTTGCGAGCGAGACACCTCAGTGGCTTCGTCATTGTCCTTATCTGCTGAATTTCTTCCTCTTGTGCTTCAGGGCCTCTCATCGGCTCCTTCGGGCTCCAGTGCAGACATCAGCTTTTGCATTTAAACCCTGGGGAATGCTTGCTGGCCTTTGTTAGATTTATACAAGAAGGGTTGGGGATTTTGAATATTAATTTAAGTCTGGATGTGTAGTGTCATTTTGGACAAAGCCCTTTAATCTTTGGCCTGTTGGTGAAAGTAAATGATGCAGAAGTCACAGCAATTGTACCATATTCTACTGCAGATTTTGGCTGGGCATCTTGCAGCATCAGGGAGTGGAGTGGGACTGCTACTGTGACACTGGGAGGGCGGATGAGCTTCAGAGCAGAAATGCAGCTGGGGAAAACCAGCTGGGATAGAGCACAGGAGGCATGGACTAAGAAATGGTCCAGAAGCAAAAGGAAGAAACAATAGTAGAAATCATTCATGAGAAGAGAATGAGAGCTGGAGTGGATTAAAACCAGAACGTTGTTAAACATACTGACACCAGAACAGAAGAGGAATAAGATAAACAGGAGGAACGGCTCACCACAACAATACTGAAAAATCATCCCTGTATTAACAACACCACAAGGGCCAGAAGTTGTGCAAGAGCAAGGGCACTGAGTCCAAGGGGAACGAGGGGGTGAGGGATGGAGTGGTCCCGACGCAGCGGTGCCAGCTCCACCGCAGCTGGGGTGGACACAGGATCCCCTTGGCGGGGGACCACCACCCCTCCTGCCACAGCGACCCCCGAGTGCGGCATCGCCCTCCCTGCCATGTGCTCGGGCAGCAGCATGGCTGTGCCAGGAGCCATGCCAGGGCTGTCCCCAACACGCATGTGCTGGCCCAGGGACGTGCCGGGATGATGCGCAGTATTGTCAAACCGTGCTCATCTGTGGACCTCTGAACAGGCAACAGAAATAATTTAAAGAGATGATGAGACATTTTTATTATTCCCATGAAATTGTATGGAATTATAGTTTTAAATGAAGGTGACAGGTTTAAAATGTGTATTTTAGAGTAAAATTAATGCTGTACTTTCTTGAGTCTAGAAGATTGGCCAGTCAGGGGGTCACCTCCCACTGTGCGTGGAGTTTAGGACACTGATGGTGAAATCTGTTTGTACGGGAGCGGCTGCTGTTCCTGGCCAGCATGGAAAGCAGCGTTGCTGGTGCTCAGCTGGCTGCATGGCAGCTGTGGATGGTGCTGCCGCGTCTGGCACAGCCGTTTGGAGCCCGCACTGCTGCGAGGAGCCCGTGCAAGCACGCGGGGTGCCAACGGCAGACCTCAGGGACCCACTCAATCCAGAGCACGAATACTTACTCTTAAACAGATTTAAAGAGGTTAATTGGGCTGGGATGTACACGGTTGTGTTACATCTCTAATGGAAATGTTGATTCAAGAAGCCACAGCTCTAGTGATTTTTGAACTACTGTAATTATTTTTAAACTTTCTTTTCAACACTGTTGATAACAGCTTGGCACCATGCCTGCATGACCTGATTAAACTTACAAATTGTCAGCCTTGATCTATAGGACTCAGAAAAGATTGCTGACTGAGCATTGCTTTGGAAATTCTCAATTTAAAACAAAAATTAGATTTAAAATCTTGTTCTCAACAATACAGTGCAAGAGCAGTGGCAATTTTAAACATATAGTCAGTATCCCAGCATCACGACAGTAACCAAATCGCTGCATGACAAGAAGTTTAATTCTTTCTTGTCTATCTTCCGAGGCCGCCAGAGTCTCTGCACCCCGCTCCCACGGTGGCCATTCCCGAGGCGATACTCCCAGTTCTGTCTCCACCATTTCCCTCCTCTGACGTGAAATTTTAGCTCTACCTGTGTGGAGCCAGAGACTGCGGGCACGCGTGGAAATGGCTGTGTCCATGGGTCTGGCCAGTGGGAGCCGCAGCACCTCCCTGCTTTTCGCCTGAAGGCTCCTGTAGTTGAAGAGCGAGTGGCAGCTTTTTCCCCAGGCATTTTAAACCAATGCTTGGACCTCATAGAAGGGATGGAATCCAGTGGTGCAAGTCTCCATAACACTAACGTGGTGCTGAGATCCATTTGAGAGGAAATGAGAAGCAAATCAATTATTTCCAGATAAATAATGCACTTACTTTTACCACACAGTCTTGCATCAAAGAGGTATAATATGTAGAGTAATGCCAGTGTAGATGTAGCTATGTCCTGGAAAACAATTGGAAGGCGTATGTCTCCGTACTTATGCAAATACTCCTTTAATACTTACACTGAAGCGTTTAAAAGCTCTGCAGGGTCCTTTAAAAGCCTTGTGAAGATGTTCCTGCTCTGTGTCAGAACCAAGAGGGTCCTGCAGCGCTGCTGTCACCCATGGCACCCGCCTGGGCTGTGTCTCACAGGACCTGCCCCAGAGGAAGGTGCCCATTTGGGTACCACCCAAGGGACGGAGGAAGGGCTGTGGGCAGGTCTGGTCCCCATGTCCCCGTGGGGCAGGAGGGCTCTGCAGGAGGGCTCCTCGCAGGCGTGCAGCGAGCGGGCAGTGGCCGGGCAGATGCAAGAAATACTGACTGTGTTTTCTCTTGTTCTCTCTTTTCTGCCCAAGGTTTGAGCATCCGAGGAGCCCAGGAGGAAGACCCTCCCGATCCCCAGCTAATGAGACTAGACAATATGCTTCTGGCAGAAGGAGTCTCAGGTCCGGAGAAAGGTGGGGGATCGGCGGCAGCAGCTGCAGCCGCAGCAGCCTCTGGAGGGTCTTCAGATAACTCTATTGAACACTCAGATTACAGAGCCAAATTGACCCAGATCAGACAAATCTATCACACAGAGCTGGAGAAATATGAACAGGTCAGACATCAGCCTCTCAGTTGTACGTGTACCTGCCACTGCTGTCCTCTGCACCTCCGCTTGCCAGCGCCCGCCGCTGCCCGGCTCCGGACCACATCCCCTCCTCCCCTTCCCCACCCCTCTCCCCCATAAAGAGCCGTGTCGGGAGTCCGTCGGGCTTTGAGGAGCCACTCGCTGGACCCAGGACACGTTTTGCATGCCTGAGTGTTTTATGTTGTCTGTAACTGCATAAAAGCAACACCCAAGCCTGTGTTTCTCCCCTCGAGCCAGCCCAGAGGGGGAGAGAGGCGAGAGCTGTCTGTCACTTGGTGCTGCTTTCCTGCCCCATGGGGAAGTGTTGCAAGGCCGGGTCTGGCAAGTCGGGGAGCACAGGCAGGCGAGGGCCGTGCTGCTGATCTCAGCCCATGGGCTCCCTGAGCGGGCGGCGGGAGGCGTCGGCGCCAGGCTTGGCCACGGTGGGTCAGCCGCAGCAGGTTGCATGGGAGCAGGCAGCGAGGTGCCAGCACAGTGCCTGGCCTGGGTTTCGGGAGCTGCCGCTACGGGTAGGAAATATGGAAATCCCAGTTCAGGCGGACACCGGCGCTCGGTGTCTTTGTTTGGAGTGAGGAGTGTGCTGCAGAGACCCGTGGGTTTACGTTCACCGCTGGGACCTGGTGACCTGCCACATTTGCCACGCCGGTGGCACCGGGAATGGTTGCCATGAGCTGCTGGCTGGCGTGGCTCCTGTCCAGGGGTGGGGGGCTGCGCCGCCCTGTTTCCCTGTAATCTGCAAGAGAGACTGTTCTGCCTCCTCTCTTTTCTGGTTTTGCTATGAACAACGGCATCAAAGGAGACAGGGGAGGGAAGAATGGCATGAGACCCCTGGCCCTCACAAGCCTCAAGCGATGTCTTCATTTTCCCCTCCCAGAGGTGTCCTAATAAAGCTTGTAAGCCCTGAGCCTAATCAGCTCAGCGAACCTCATCAGCTGGTGGTTTCCTGAGCTGAGCCAGGGAAGTCCTGCACTTGCCCTCAGCCCATCACGGCAAAGTGTCAGGCTGTACAGACCAAAACCACAACAGAGATGTGGAGGCAGCGATAAAACAGCTTGAAACCACGAGGGTGAGGAGAAGAGTGCACCGTGCTGCCCAGCTCCTTCCCCAGCCCCTCAGCTCTGCCCCGGCACGCTTCCCCTCCTGGCCTCACCAGTGCAGAGTGGGACCTGGGTGCCTCAGTAACTCTTTGTTTTAGAGTTGACCATTTTTCACGTGAAGACCCGCTGAAAGGTCTTTGGCTACTTCGCTTTGCTTTTATATCCCACCAGAAACAAAGGCACAGTCTGTGACACAGCCGACTAGTGCCCGCTGAACATCAGTAGTGGAGAGAAGCGACGGAGTGGTGGGCAGTGGGTGAGAGGCAGCGGCGGAGCATGGAGGAGGAGTGGGGAGATGGTGCCCACTGGTACAGTCCACAGAGCATCCCACTGCAGATGCTGGTGGGACTGTGGCCTGGGTGATACAAGGCTGGCATGAGGCTGGTGTGGCTCAGGTGCTGGTGGCATGACATGGCTCAGGTGCTGGTGGGACGGCATGGCTCAGGTGCCGGTGGCGCAGTCTGGTTCAGGTGCGGCTGGAACAGTGTGGTTCATGTGCTGGCAGCATGCCATGGCTTAGGTGCCAGTGGGACAGTGTGGTTCAGGTGCCGGTGGCACGGCATGGCTCAGGTGCTGGTGGGATGGTGTGGCTCAGGTGCCAGTGGGATGGTATGGCTTAGGTGCCAGCAGCACTGCCTCATCTGTGCCACCTCTTTCACTGTGTGCACAAATTTCAAGTGGTGCACAAATAACCGAGCAAATAACTGAGAGGGTCTTTGTGCAAATCTCCTGTTCTCCTTGAGATGAACCCCCTCTGCACCCTCTGAGGGCCCCAAATGTCCTGTGTGGACCCTTGGGCTCTCCCGGCACTGCAGGGCCCCGGGATGCAGCCTGTTGTGCTGGGACGGGGATGGCCGCCAGGTTAATGAGCACCATGCAGCGGGAGCGCATCTTATAAAACCACAGGAGCACAGGCTGGAGATAGGTCTGGGGCCAAAGCAGCTGCAGGTCGGTGCTTGCAGCCGTTTCCTGGCAAGAGTCCTTTGGCTCTAATAAGTTTAATGAGGTGGGGGAAGCAGTAGCATTTTTAGCCCTGTAGCTCCATTTACAAAGGTTTCGGCTGAAATGTCACAGCCATCCGTCCACACCACGGGAAACTTTGGAGGATGCTCAAATGCTGCTAGGAGAAGGAGAGAGAGGTGGAGCTGAACTGAAACATGTACGCTTCCCTGTTGATCCTGACACCCAGCAACGTCTGCTCTACAGAAATATGATAATTTCCCCAGCCTTGCAGCAAACTGTCTCCTGCCGGTTTGTCTCAACACAGTGCCCGTCTGCGCAGCCGAGAGGCAGCCGAGACCTTGCATCTCTGCCTCCAGCAGCTGCAGGTTCCTGAGGGACGGGTGCCCTCCTGCAGCTGGGGAGCAGCTCAGCCCCCACGCAGGGCACCTGCCCACGCAGGGGGAGCAGCTCCTGCCGCCTCTCCCCGGTGCAGGCGCTGCTGCGGTCCTGCTGCAGCCGGCAGCAGGAACCAGAGCGGCTTCCCGGAGATGCTTTCTAAGCAGAGTTTGATCCTGATATTTGTTGCCAGTTAAGGGAATGCGCTCGGGAAAAAAAAAAAAAAGAAGGAAAGAGAAATGGAAAGTGTGTCACGCCATCACACAGCTCTCCCCTCGCCGTGCGCCGGGAGAAATGGCCGTACACAGGCAGCTCCTTCCATAATTTACAGCTACTATAATAGAGATGACATATTGAAAGCTATCTTCTATAATTACACTGAAATACATTTTTTGCTGTAGGCAAAAATACTGTAAGGGTCCCAGGCCTCCTGGAGCAGCTGGGAACCTGCTTCCAGAGTTCACAGATGTCTTCTGAATTCACCCTAAACTGGGGTGAAGTGTGGCTGCTCAGAAGACACCACCAGCCCCATGGAGCGCTGGCTGGCACTGTGGCCCTGCAGACGGTTTTGGCCATTTCGTCTCTTTTTCTTGCGCTCGTCTGAGGAGTCTTGATGAAGCATTAAGGCTAGCAGGAGCATCCCTGCTCCTACGGTGTTTCCGAGCAGGTTAACAAGACCATCACTTATAACCTGACATTATTAATAATGTCTCAAGCACCAAGTAGAGGCCTGAAAAATAGTACTGAAAATGGGATCAAGTAGCTCAGACGCTATAAATAAACAAGAGAAAAAAAGACAAAGCATCAGAGTCTTCGGAGCTTCTTCCACTCTGCTGCACTGAAGTAACTCTGCAGATGGGAAGTGCTGGTGAAGATAAATTAAAACCAAGCTCTCTTAAGTAGCTGCAACCAAACAAAGTCTCATCAAGCCATTCAGGGAAATATTTTTGCTTCTTGAAAGCAATAAACTCACTTTAGCTTTGAAACATCTGATTTTTGATACTATATTTGTGGAGAAATATTTCTTACAGAAAAGGCATATCTGAAAATATATTTAATGCAACAGTTGCCATTTTTATTGTACTTAAAAACTGAATTCCCTGGATCTGCAAACAAGGGGGCACATGGCCAGCTGTGTGCCTGAAATGTTTTTTCAGTGTCAAATCCTTGGATCCAGCTGTATTTTTGGGACAGCCAGAGCCACTCTCTCCTCACAGGGAGGGAGTTGCTGCATTTGGGTGCATATGTTACCTTACCTCACTTCTGGGCATCGTTTCCCAGGTGAGCCACAGCTGGGGCTTTTGCTGTCATCAGATGGCTGAACCCAAGCTTTTGCATGCTAAGCCTGTCCAGGCAGCTCAGCAGAGGACACTCAGGAAGGATGTGGCCCCGGTGCAGCGAGGCTGGCTGGAGCAGGCACCGGTGCCCGGCTGCCTCCCCAGCTCGGGCTGGGGGCTGCTGCCCTTCCCTGGCAGCTCGGCGCCTGCTCCCATGCCAGGCAGGTGAGCTGCTGTGCTGGCCCTGTGCTCACACAGGCCAAAGCTTTGGGATGGGAGGAGGAGAAAGGCCACCGGGGACAACTCCTGCTCTCCCTGGGCGAGAGGAAGTGGCCGGGGGTGCTCAGAGCCGCATCGCCATCTCTTCGGTGTGGCGGGAGGGGACGGCGGCGGGTCATCTCCACGAGCTTTGCTGCCTGAAACCTCAAAACAGGAGGAAAGAAGGAAGATACGCAGATGGGAAGCGAGGATGAGGTGTGTCAAACTCCTTAACCTGGAGCTCAGAAAGTCTTGAGAAAGTCAGGGAACGTCAGCTGGTGGGAGGAGCGGTGGGTCTGCGCTGGCACGGAGTGGTGGTGAGCTGGCACAGCCTCTGTGGCACCGGCACCTCGGCGCGCTCAGCGGTGGCAGGTGAAGGGCGTCTGCACCAAGGCTCACCAAGCCTCACCGAGCCTCGCCGGAGTGCTGCCTCCAAACGGGTGCTGCAAGGATGTAAATTAGCCTGTAATTTACTTTCAGTAGTGTAAAGAAAAAAAAAAATCACTTTGCCTGAAGTGTATGCATCTTTCTTAAGGGTGTACCCAGATTTTAATTATCTAAATGTAAATACTTAACGAATTTTACTTAGAGTAATGAGCTAAAGTGCACACTACATAAATGAGATGTTCTAATTAATCATGTATGAACTACTGGTTTAAAGAAAAGCTATGTGAATTCTGCGAATGTTGGGCTATTGCCAAATTGCTAATCAGCATTTGCATTCATAGATGGCTTCACTTAATAAGTTGTGAGACGTTCAGCAAATGTTATAGGAAATTATGAGTTTTTAGATGCATAAACTTTTCACTTTTAACTCTTTCCATCACATAATCTATTGAAATACAGGAGGATCCCTGAAAATCTAGTTGTTGGTCTAATTACGTAGGTTTTTTCACTCTGGCTTTAGAGGAAAAAGGGGAACTAGAGTCAAATGGATATGTGACGTATGAGGTCTGGACCAGACACTTGCAGTGTTTCTTCTGCGTGATTTACTGGCTGCTGAGCGTTGTCCTCGTTGCGCGTTGCGTTAGATGCAGGAGAATGAAATCCCGTGGCCTTGTCTGGCCACAGCCGCAGCCCTGCGGCGCGTTACGGTGGCTGGCCCTTGCGCAGGCAGCGTACAGACCTCCCGCAGACATGTCGCCACGCGTCCATCCACCTTCGTGTGGGCAGGGTTCGGGGGGCAGAGGGCAGTTCACCTCACGCTGCCCACAGCCCCCATGGGGGCCAGCACAGCACCCAGCCCCACTCCTCTTCCCAGGGCACCATCAGACGGGGGCAGGTTAGTGCCCAAAATGTGCTCAGGTACCAGGCTGGCCCCTGACAAAGGGTTAGCCCCGTGGCCACCACACAGCTCAGCCTAGCAGACGGCAGTCCCGGGGTTTGTTTTTGAAAGAGATAAGGGAGACATAAATCAGCAGAGTTGATGGCAGCTTCCAGCCTGCGTGGGGGAAGCCGGGATGCCAGCATGACAGCCACTCGGTTGTGCAGAGGCTCGGTGGTGTCTGTTGATGATGGTGGTGTCTGTTGGTGATGCAGCTGGAGAAGTTTATATCATTGTGTCCATTCACCTGCGTAGTCTAGGACAGATAATTGATGGCTCCTTGTGCCTTCCCTCCTTCAGTGCCTTGGCAGCGCAGCATGGGCCAGGTTCAGGCGTGACTTTGCCAACCCCCCCCCCCCCAAGGGGATGCGTGCAGCATCCCTGGGTGCTACATGCTAGCATTCCCATCTAGACCTGGAAGGGTCTAGAGCTCCCCACCTGCTGCGGGATGCTGACCCTGCCTGCTGCCTGCGTGGGGCTCGGCGGCTGCAGGGCAGGCAGCCCTTCCCAGGTTTTGCTTACCTGGCTACTGAGTACGTGCTGGTCCCTGCTCACAGCCTCCCCCCGCCCGCACCCATTACATGCGCTGGTCCCGACCTTTCCTCTCCACTGTGGTCTGGCTGGGGCTGCAGGGACGTTGGCAGGGATAAGCGTGGAAGGAGCTGTGCCGCAGTTGCTCGGCTCCCCGGGCTGCTGCAGCACAGCCCTGGGTCTCACAGACAGGGTGTGTGTGATCTGCTCCTGCCGCTGCGTGCCGTGGGGATGGGGCCATGTGAGGGTCCCCCAGCCCCCCCAGTGCTGCATCCCCCCAGCAGCCAGGTCCGAGCTTGTGTCCTTGTGGGATGGCACAGGGCAATTTCTAAACCTCTTCTTCCTTCGCAGGCATGTAATGAATTTACCACACATGTGATGAACCTTCTCAGAGAACAGAGCCGGACACGTCCCATTTCTCCCAAGGAGATTGAAAGGATGGTGGGCATCATTCATCGAAAATTCAGCTCCATCCAGATGCAACTCAAACAAAGTACTTGTGAAGCAGTAATGATTTTAAGATCGAGGTTCCTTGATGCCAGGTAAGGCAGAGGCGAGTGCCCCGGCTCTTTTTGGCAGGGAAAGGGCAATTGCTGGGCAGCCCAGGGTCAGCCTGGCCTTGCTGGGACCTGTGTCCCCGTGTGGGCAGGGACCCGCTGGGAGAGGCTGCTTTGCCCCAGCAAAAGCCCAGGGCCCTCATCCTTCACCCAGCAGCTGCTGTGAAAGGGCGGGTTTCCTGCGCTGAGCTTTCATAAACAGCAGTCTTTTCTACACATGCTAGTGCAAAGACTAGCCTTGTTTACCCGCTGCGTGCTTGTTTACCCTGCTCGTACGAGAGTCACATAGGATTTGTGCAAAGGGCTGTTTTGTCACCCTGGCAGTTATTTAGATGGCTGCTGGTACCGATGTCTCACAGCATAAGGCCAGGCTTGCAAAACACTGACCCTGTAGTGGAAGAGCTAAGTTCTCTGGGAGGGACGTGCCCACGGGCTGCGGCTGGCGCTGGGTTAGCAGCTGCACGTGCCTGAGGTAAGAAGGGTGACAATGCTTCCGAAAGCCAGATCTGCTGGCCCATCTCCCAACAAGCTGTCGCCTGACCAGGATGTGGGAGAAGGCAGCACCTTCTAAGCCGCTTTCAGCCAGCACACGTGTCCCTCAGACACCCATGTCTCTGCCGGAGCTCAGAGCCTGTCCCCACAGCCTGCCAGCCTCCAAAGCAGGCTGCTCGTTCTGCAGGCTGCGAGGAAGCAGGCAGACGGGGATCAGGAGGGGGTTTATAGGCACGGCCAGATTTGTTTGGAAGCCCTGATGAGGTCGGATATCGATCCCCAGCCCCATCCCTTCCGCAGGGCTCCCCTCCGCAGAGCAGGACCCTGGCAGCTGGCAGAGCCCGGCAGAGCAGAGCTGAGCCCGGCAGAGCAGGGAGGAGCAGCAGGCACCATGCAGAGCCTCCCCTCAGCAGCTAGCTCATGCTTCACACCTGAAAGCTGTGAGGAGCTAAACAAGAGCGAAATAATTTTATTAACAAGGAGGTCACTGGCAGGTGTGGCAAATTAGGGTAATTACAAACAGTTGGAGGAAACGTCTATGGAGAGCTCCAGTAACTGCAAAAGGTAAAGCTTGCAGATGCACATTTTAAAGTGATTTCTTTAAAAAGGAGGAAGGTAAATAAGGCAAAATGAGCGGAAGCACAGTAATGAGATAAACATAGCTCTAGGGAGAGAGTCTGCCTGCTCCAGGATACAGTGTAGTTAGCAGCATCGTGATACTGCTGGAAGAGAGCGCTGGGGATTGCCACTCGGCTGCCTGCTGGCCTGGGGCGCAGGCAGTTTGATTGCAACCAGCCCTGAGGGGAAGAGAGCTCTGAAGGAAATGTTTAACCGGTGCTTTCCAGAGGATGTTCTGGGGAGGAGAGCGGCCGATGTCGGCTCAGAGGGAAGGCACCGCTGTGCAGATGCTGCTTGCCGTAACCTGTGCGGCGAGAGCGCGGCCGCGGGCTGGCTGTGCCGGGGGGCTGCGCTGCTCCCCAGCCGGCGCTGCCTCGCTGCCGGGGGGGCTGGAGCACGTGCCGGGCGGTGTGCTCCGGAAAGGCTTCGCTTTCCGCCAGGGCTGCGAGGCTGCACGCCACGGTACCTGTCCGGCACGGTGCGAGAGCAGGAGGGTGCACAGATGGGTCTCCCTCGTAAAGCCCTGAAAGCCACTCACTCACGGAAGCCAATTAGCTCAATGAGTGCTACGTGAGGACACGGCAGCGAGGCCGCCCCGTCCTTTTCCATTGTGCTCACCCCAGACACCTGTGTGGAAGCCCCGGCTGACCTGCCGCCACGGGGAGGGAGGTTCGTTAGGCTGCTTGCTGTCGGCATGGGGCAGGTGAGCAGCCGGGAGGGTCAGACTGGGTTGCGTACCTGGGTGCTGCAGGCAGGATGCCCAGCTCAGCGCCCTGCCTCGCCTTTTGCTTCACCGTGTTTTCTGCCACAGCACACGGATGTGGCCTGTGCACCCATGGGATGGAACCCTGGGTGGGTGGTGCGAAGCCAGAAGCAGAGACCGGGCCCTTGCAGGGCTGGACATAGGAACACGGGTGTCGCAGCCCACAGCGTCAGGGCAGAGCCCAGCCCTGGTGGAGGGCTGGCCCGAAGGAATCTGGGGTGCTGAGGCAGTGCTGTCGTGTTGCTGTGTGCTGCAGTGCAGGCATGTGAAACAAGGGTCACTTCCATCCCAGCTGACCCTGCCAGAGACCTGTTTACATCTGGAAGAACAGCTGTGCTTTTCTTTTCTTGTTTCAGACGGAAAAGGCGTAATTTCAGTAAACAAGCCACAGAAATCTTGAATGAGTATTTTTATTCCCACCTCAGTAACCCCTACCCCAGTGAAGAAGCCAAAGAAGAGCTGGCAAAGAAGTGCAGCATCACAGTATCGCAGGTGAGCAGCGGGTGAGAGTGGAGCGGGTCCTGGCCCCTGACCCGCTGCACCCCAGGCAATGCATCGACCTCCCGGCTCCCCTTGCAAAGCTGCTGTCTCCCTCCGGGCTCTGGGAAGTGCTTCCAGTGGAGGCATGTGATATGGAGCAGGTCCCTGCCCAATGCACCTTTGTAATCCCTTCAGATTTGCACTGTTGACCATGGTAAAGTTCATCAGGGTGATGGAACGTGACTAAGCTGTGCAGGGAAGGCAGCATGCCTGCAGGTGGCTGCGGCTGTGCTGGGGTGAAACAAGCGGGCGTATGAAGATGAAGGTAGAAATAAAAAGGCTGTAAGGTTAGCACCCTACTTCATGTCAGCTTTCTCTTTGCAGAGTCAGTAAGATTCCTTGCTGAGCCTTACTGCCTGTTATGAATTCATTACAGCTTACCATTATTTCGGGGGAAGGCCAGTTTATTGACAAACATATAATCTATCTCTATAGATCAGAATTTCTTTGATTGCTTGAAGTTGTTTTTCTAAGCCAGCTAGAAATTCAGCCTCTCCATATACTGAAGTGACATGAGTGGTTTCTTTGTAGCAAAAATGTATTAGGCAGAGTTGCTCATTTTATCACATGTAACAGATGTTACTGTGAAGTTAATGCAAGAAAACCAGCATCTCCCTAATCAGAAACACGCCTGGCGTCGGCTACAGCTGCTTTCTGTGCAGGCCAAAGTACACTTGCAGCTCTGGACTGGTGTCTCGCAGTGAAGCTCAGGCCGATGACACTGCTCCATCGAGCTTTCCTTCACCAGGTAGCTTAAAAAGCAAAACGGCGCTTAGCATTTCTTGTGGCCTGTACGTTTGATAGAAAACCAAACTATTCCCACAGTAAATACGGCTCATACAGTTGGGAAAGGTTGCACTTGGGTGGCAGGGAAAGCTCACCAGCAGTTTCCACATTCTCCAGCTACCCCGCTGCCCATCGCGGGGGCCAGTGTGCCGTCTCCCTCCAGCTCCGTCAGCTCTGCTTATCAATATTTCAGGTCCTTTAGAGGAACAGTGCCTGCGGCGAATGTGTTAACTATTAATGATTGCAGGCTGCAGTATTGGCATTATTAGCAATGCAACCTTTAGCTTTATAATTAAGACCTGAGCTGAGATTTACTTTATAGGTCTCCCTTGAATGCATGAAAAATTCAGGCACTTTATTGAAGACTTTGAAATGGAAGGCTGCCCAGCTCTCCCAAATCTGGTGTTACTTAACTGACTTTGGAGACACTCTCCATACAAACCCTAGTGAAATGGCCCTGTGACACAAGAGGCCAGTGGACATGTGTGTGCTTTGCTGTCTCCTTGCTCGTTCCTTGACACGCAGCACGTATTGTGCTCCCAGCAGGGTGGGAAGCACCTGTGCCCGAGGAAGGTAAGGGATGGAGATGGGGACAGTTTCTTCCAGTCCATTTACAAGTGGCTGTGGTGATGAGCAGGATTTTTTTAGGAGAAATTCAGCACCAAACATGTTCCCTCTGCCATTAGCACCGTGCAAGCGACTGCAGCCCTGACAGGTGCAGGGGCAGTGGTGGTGGCCGCTGGGCATCTCTTCCATGCCTGTGGGCTTCCCTGTGGCTGCTGTGGATGCCTGGAACCAGCCAAACAGTCCAAGAGCACGTGACTACCTGGGCACCTTGGTCTGCAGCCCTACGTCTTGTTGCTGGTTTCAGTCCTCTTGGCACAGGACAGTTTATAGCGATTCCTCCAGCAAGTGGTGTCCAAAAATCATCCCACGTGAGCCGAGGCAACCTGCTGTGTAGTTGGGAGAGGCAGTGCCATCAACACCAATTTGGAGAAACCACCAAGTTCTTCAGCTCTGCTGGCAAAATGTAATTGGGAGAGATTACATGGTAAAGAGCACGACAGACCTGCTGGAAAGATGTTTTCTGTCTGCCCAGCGGACAGTGAATTGTGCCTGGCAGAGAAGGAGTTAGTGATCCCACAGAGTGGACAGATAAAAAGCTAGATCTAGATAAGGCTGAAGTGACTGAAAGAAATGAGATGGAACATTTGAGAAGCCATAACTGATTGCTTCTAGTGCTAATAGATCTGATTTCTTTCTTAATTGGTTGTTTGATAAGATTTAATGTATATGTTGTAGAATGAAATAAAAGGCAGATGGTCCAAAAATGTAGCAGCAGCAGTGAGCCGGTGACATGAATATAGGTTTGTCTCTTTAATATTTGATACAAGCATGAATTAGTTGTTTCTTGAATCCATTGGGAAGTCTGAGTGAGCGATGGGAGTAGCTGCAGTGCATCCTCTGTAGCACTGCGGGCAGCATCCCGAGATTTGCAGGGTGACATTTTCCAGCCTGGAGCAAGCGCAGCACTGACCGTGCAGCCTGGACATGAGCCGCCAGAGGTGCAAGTCTGGGGCCACGGCGGGAGCTTCACTCTGGCAAGACAGTATAAATGGCTAGGAAAACTTCCAGATGATGGGAAGGCCTGGAAACGGGGCAGTGTATCATCTGATGGGAGAGGAGCATGTATGTGAGAGAGGGAGTGCCTGTGATCAGCTGGTTGCTTAAGTTCCTGATAGATCTGCAGTCACAGCTAGAAAATGTGAATACTATAGATACCCTAATCTTTGATTTTCAAAGGCACTTCCAAAGGCCGCACGGCAGGACTGCAGCGTTCGTTGGTATTTACTAGGTTGAACTGGGCTGGAATTGTCTTTCTTTGTACTGAAAAATGTATATATTTTTGAGGCCATCTAGCAGAAAAGCTCTGAGCAAGCACTGTAAAATAGCCCAGTGCACACTGCTCTAGTGGTTGGCAGCAGAAGTCAGAGGATGCAATCCAGAAATCAGGGGTGAATTGAGCAGTCATTTAAAATACTGGCAGGAGTAACATCACATGGGATAAGCAACGGCATCCAAGCGAGTGACTGAGCTACACCTTGCACAGGGCTTTTATGAAAAAATCTCTGAGCACACGTATTTCCAGCCTTGACCAGGAGTCCCTCAGACATCGCCGTGCCTGGCACCGTGCCCTATTTACCTCCCGTGCTACAAATGCCCTGGAGGTGCAAAGAGCTGGAAATTGATGGGGTTGGGGGGAAGGGGGTTGGGAATGAAGTGTTAATGGGTGGTTTTCCAAACTCCTGGAGGTTGTGGTCCATGTCTGATGAAGAGGCTTTGTCCTTTTTCTGGCTGAGCCGGGCTTCCCCTGTAGCTTCTCCTAACGATGATCCAAGGTGTTTCTTTCTCGTACTGTCAGTGCCTTGTAAGTGCTGGGGGCAGATTCATGGCAGAACATTTTCTCCCTCAAACACTTAATTAGTGAGTGTTTTGGGTCATCCTCCCCCCAGATTAAGCAGCTCACTGGAAATCTTGCTGCCATAGCACTTTACCGAGCTGCAAAGAAAATTGTCTCCCAGAATCATTTAGTTGCAGATGGGAGATAGATGGTTTCAGTTTTGATATCGGTGTTTAAAATAATATGTAGAGAAGGTTTTTCAAGAAAAGCATGAAGACAAACTATTTATTAAGATGAACACCTCACACAATTTCATTTTTAAGAGTACGGAAAAGGTAATTCTAGGGAAAAAAATGTCCTTAACAGAGAACATCGTCGGCTGTAATTTAGAGCTACCCGATCAGCACGTGTTCGAGGGAGATAAACTGTATCATCTGTTCTCCCCTTACCATGGCTGCGAGGCTGATGTTTTATACTTTTGCAGATGAGCCTCTTTCAGGGTGTCATGAACAACTATCAGTCTATCATATGGGCTATAGAAAGGGCATAGTCATTGCTGAAAGCGTGTCAGTGGATTACAGCAATAAAATTTTTCACTGCTTCAAACAAAAGAAGGATGTGGTTGACAAGGGAATATATTTAAAATTCTTTTAAAGAAAGAATGCAGAAGCTGGTTTTCAGCACCCCTCCTGCCTCTGCTTCTTCTGAGTCTGTCTCTGTAAGCAGATTGGCAGGGAGAGCAATGGATGTACAGGCTCTTACCCCTTGACTTTATATGGAAAGCAAGGAAAAAAAAAAAAGCAAGCTTAATTAGTTTCCAGAGGTAAAATTCTTAGGTTTAGATCATGTACCATGATTATGCTGCACTGATTTTAAAAATTTTCTATTTTGTGCCATTTGATTAGGTGTGGAACATGAACTGTGTGCTGCAAACACTTGGAAACACAGTGGAGAAATTTCTGTGGTCTGTAAATACATAGTTCACTAATTTCAGCAGAGATGCTCTCGTGTCAGCTGCGTCTTTTGCGGAACGAGCTCTGATTTATCCCATGAAATCAGCCTGTGCAGAGACACGAGGCAGGCCTGCCCCATCCCAAATCCCACATTAGGCATCTTGATGATTTAAGTAATAATTTATTGTCTTTTTATTTAACATTGCAATTAACATGATAAATAAGTGCAACAGTATTGTTTGAAATGTAATATACAATTAAGCCCAATTAATTAATTGGCCTTCAATGATCAGGAGGAGAAAGATGTTCATTGTTTTTTTTATGCGAAGAGATAGTTTGTTTTAATGAAAAATGTGTTGTGAAGGAGCTCATGATGGAGACAGCTTTCATTTTTAGGGTGAGTGTGGGGCTGGGCAAGGAGCCAGGGCACTGCGGTTCCCCCCAGTCCCAGTGCTGCCCGGGGCCAGCCCAGCACCAGCATCCCAGCCCTCCCTGGGACAGTGCTGGTGCCAGCGGCCAGGGCAGGGCGAGGTGCACTCCGGGCAGGCAGGCAGCCAGCACAACCCCACAGGAGAAATTGCCACAGTGGTAAATCCAGTCTAAATCCTGCCTGGCACAGGCTGCGCTTGAGCAGTGCCCTGTCCCTGTCCTGGATGCATCCAGCCGCCTGTGTCGGCCGTGCACGCCTGGCTGCGGCTGGAGCCCCTGTGCGTCCCCCGGCCGTGGCACGCTCTGCTGCAGCCCCTCGCTGATGTGGTTCACGGGAGAGCAAAGAGTCCTTTGGCCGGGAGGCAAAGGGACCTGGGCACTGCTGCCTGTGCTGCCCTGGAGGGATGCTGTGGTCTCTTGGGCAGCCATGGGTGCCGTGCTCTGCCGGTGAGCAGAGCGCGCATTTTAATCTCAGAAATAGTTTAACATTTCTGGATATTCATTTAGATGTGGTATGCGGGTTAAACATAACGTACGATCGCTGCTCCTCTCATTGCTTCCAATTAAACCTTGCTTGTTAGTTTAACCTCTAGGTAATCCCATCAAACAATTGATGTCAAGGAAACACTGCCCACAGTGGCTCTGGATGAGTGGCCATTAATTTTAATTGCCTTGATATTAAAGATTAAGAAGTATTGGGACTAGCAGAATGGAAACGATCTGATGTCAAGCAAATCCACTCGTTGAGGCTTCCCCAGGCTGCTGGTGATATTAAAATTTTACTGTGAGAATTAAATAAACCTTTATTAGTGATGGCTGTTGTTTGATTGGTCCAGGGGCGTGCATAAACAGAGGGGTCTCGCACACATCCGTGGACAATACAGTTGATGTACAGAGATTCCTCAATTATGAAACTGTTAATAAAGCATAATCTGATTGTCCACAATAATTATTTGCTAGGTTTCATTAATGTATTATTGCTTCTCTGACTGACAAGGTAATATTAAGTGCAATATATAGAATACGGTGGAGTATTATCTAGGGAACAGAATGTATAAGGTACCTTTTGTATTACTGTTCAAAGCTAGAGGCTTTTCATTAGTTGTTTTTAAACAAAAGCTGTGCTATGTAAAACACAGCAGGATTTGCCTGCTGCCTGCAGCCTTGCTGGGTGCTGTGGTGCGGGTGCCTTACCGGGAGCCATGGGGGCGTGAGCGGTGCTGCAGAGCTGCCACGGGTCGTGTTGGGGTGCAGCTGCGGGTCCCCAGCCCCCTCCTCACCCTGTGCTGGGCGGCTGGGCCATAACCACTTGTGCTGTTACTGGTGCCTTCCCCTTTACCTCTGTGTTGTTGCAGGTGCTTTTTTGTTTCAGTAGGCCCCTGTGTTACATTCTGGGGTTGTTAATTAGGAGCTCTGCTATGGCAGCTGAAGTTAAACAAAGCCACTGAGAAAGATTGTACGAACTTTTCTGAGCGGCTCCAGCCGTGACCTCTGTGTGGGTTAATAGTCGGTGCCCCGTGAGCCATTTTGGCTTCAGTACAGCATCTTCAAAGGGAGATGACAAAGTGACTTTTCAGCCATTATTGATTTATATGATTCCTTTCATTTTCAGCTGACCAAACACGATTCTATGAGTGGGCTGCCAAGGTTGTTCCAGCCCAAAAATAAAGAACAATTGCTCTCACTGCCTGCTGACCCTCACTCCACTGGGCCTTGGTCCCCCTTGAGCAGCTTTGGGGTCTCACACTGATTTTGTTGACAAATGGCTCATAGTAGTAGGAGACAATGCTGTACTAAATGCTACAGCAAGCTCCAGGAGATGTGTTGTCATGAAAGGGTCTCCCCTTGTGCATCAGTTTGCCAACAGAGTAGCAGAGCCAGATCACGCTCATATCCATAGTAATATTTAACTCATCATAGAATCATAGAATGGTTTGGGTGGGAAGGAACCTTAAAGATCACCTAGTTCCAACCCCCCTGCCACGGGCAAGGAGACCTTCCACTAGACCAGGTTGCTCCAAGCCCCGTCCAGCCTGGCCTGGGACAGTCCCAGGGATGGGGCACCCACAGCTGCTCTGGGCAGCCTGTGCCAGCGCCTCGCCACCCTCGGTTACTGCTTAGTTAACTGGAGTACCTGGCAGATACGGGCTGGGGGCTGGGGCATGCCTATTTGCTGGACCAAACATGACATCTCGAAGGGGTCACACTTTGCCAGGTCAAGCACTTTGTGTCCTTCACCCTTCCCACCTCTCTTCACTGCAGGTGTCCAACTGGTTTGGCAATAAGAGAATCAGGTACAAGAAGAACATTGGGAAGTTCCAGGAAGAAGCCAATCTCTACGCGGCAAAGACGGCTGTGACCGCAGCGCATGCCGTGGCCGCGGCCGTCCAGAACAACCAGACAAACTCCCCCACCACACCAAACTCTGGTACGTACCTGGCTTGTGTGTTAAAGCCTCCTGAAGGGCAGTCCCTACAGGAAAACCCTCGATGGTGCCCTAGTGAGTTCGGTCGGGCTGAGAAGGGTGCAGCTCCCTAGCAGACCTAATCGTGGTACGGGCAGTGGGACCAAGCCCATGGACCTCCAGGCTGGACCACTGCGGGGCTGAGCACTGCTGTAGGTGGTCCCAGTGGCTTCAGCAGCGATGCTCCTGTAGCCTTGCAGGGAGCGGAGCAGGGCCCACGTAATTCCTGTGATGGTAACTTCTGCCTGGCTCAGGCTTCTGGCAGCCTCTTTGTTTCCATAGATATTTTAAGCTTTTTCTCATTCAATGAAAATAACTCAAAGTGAGGCAGAGCTCCAAGTCCGCTTTTGTAGAACTGTTAAATTTATTGTCAAGATAAGAACAAAATAGGGGAATATTTTAGCATGCACTAATTAGAATTTAAACTCTGGCTTGCTTAAAGTGGAGTTGATATTATATATAGAAATCTAAGGATGCAACTTTTATTTTGGAGTTGCTCTACCACATGTTCTTCTGCAGTATTTAAAAATTGTCTCGCTAGTGTGTTGTTGACATTTTGCAAATCTAAGCATTAAATTAGTAAGGGGAGTGTGTAAAGAGGAAGTCAGTTTTTTGGGCTCCAGAGGCAAAGGTTTCCACGAAGCACAGATGTGTTTGACACTATTTACAGTGAAGTTTTGCTGCGACCCAACTTTTAAAGGGTATAAAGATCCATGGGGGGAAAAAAAAAACTTTAATCGAAAGAAAGTAAGAAAAGGGTTCCTCCTCTGATGGTAACAAATCAGCTAATTAGAAATTGCCAGCCATTTCCTTTTGAAGGAGACGTGAAGCGCAGACTCAAAATGAGTTTTTCTCTGAGTGTTTGGTGATAGCATCTCACGATGAAGCGATCCACCGGGGGAAAGCTCTCGACGTGAAAACCTGTTGTTGTACAGGCTGCTCTTCCAGAGGGAAAAGCTAACCTGGGTTGCAGGGGGCTGCCAGGCTTTCCCAGCGTAGCGCGCCTGGGCGGCAGCCGGCGCAGTGGGGAGAGCTGGCAGCAGCCCTGCCGGGACGCGCCGAGCCGGTGGGCGGGGGGCCGGC
>JAVJGI010000065.1:2035745-2037748 GCA_035590275.1 Ibycter americanus | reverse complement strand
GGACGCGCCGAGCCGGTGGGCGGGGGGCCGGCGGCCCGAGCTCGCCCTGCGCCGGGGCCAGCAGCTTTCCCTCTGCTGTGCGCTGCCTTTCCTTCTCCTCTCCTGTCTTCTTCTCCTTCCCCTGCCCTCAGGTCTCTGGGGTTATATATTTGCAGCTCTCTGTTATTCAGTTACCTAACTCTTTCCTTTCCAGGTTCTTCTGGTTCTTTTAACCTCCCAAATTCTGGGGACATGTTCATGAACATGCAGAGTCTGAATGGGGATTCTTACCAGGGGTCCCAAGTCGGAGCCAATGTGCAGTCACAGGTAGGAGAAATGCCCCAAAGTAGGGCCTTTCTAGCAGGGTAGGGTTTGGGCTAAAAATTCCACCTTACTCTGGCTCTATTAAACGGTCTGTGCCTCGCTGCAGAGTGGAGGCTGCATATTTCTGAATGTGACCTATACTTACCCCAGCATTGAATTTCACAAATATAAAGGAAAGTGATTTTTTTCTGATTGAAATTTTAAGCTTTGTGAATGCATTCGGCTCTGGCTTGAGCTCATGGAATGGGATTGGGTGCGTCTGACTTCCATGGACACTGTAAATCCAGTGAATTTTCTTTCTTTTTTCGTTTCCTCCCTGCACCAGCCACCCACCCCCCCTTTTTTTTTTCCTTTTAAAAAACCCATCTTTCTTTCATTTATTGGACAAAATTTTATTTATTTATTTATTTATATGTCAGAACACATCTAACTGAGCTATTAAAGTACAACTCATTCTCAGTCACTTTTCCAGTCCTTTCAGACAGAGCTAACTCCATGTTTTATATGCAGTATATACGCCATAATCTCTTCCCATACATGCAAGCACATACAGACGTATAAATATGCACAGCACTTTGCTGCAGACACTTAAGAAGGACCTACAGGACGCACTGCTGTGAGGAAGTTGTTTGGCTGGTGTGAGAAGCAAAGATGTATGGGTTTTAACATGCAAGGATTTGTTGAAATTCTGCCAGTCATTCTTGATTGATAAATTTGCCTTTCTTAGAAGATGCTAAACCCTTTTGGCTCACATAATTCAAAATGTTGCCTATTGTAAGTGATGATGTTTTAATAGATTTGGAATGATGAATTTTGTTTCCCCTTACTTTAAGGTGGATACCCTGCGTCATGTTATCAATCAGACGGGAGGATACAATGATGGCTTGGGAGGAAATTCACTGTACAGTCCACATAATTTAAATGTGAGTACCCAGGGGAACAATAGTTTGGAGAGCCATAAGCACAGTGTCAGGTAAATGCAGTCATTAATACATGTATTAATTACTCTTGCAATAGCGTTTCTTAATATCACATCTTTGGGGACGAACGGCAGAATAGCCCTTGATACAGCTGTAGGGCTTGGTAATGTAAGGAGAGAAAATCCTAGCGCTGTGACTATAAGCCATTCGAATTTTGATATTTTTCAGCCTTATGAGTTAAAAAGTAATAGCCTTGGAGAGAAGGCTCTTGTTCTTCACACAGAGATAGTCAGATAACTCTGTACTTGTGTTTGTTATTGCCTGCGATCAGACGCCAGGACCGTGCTTTTGATATACTTTTAGCCATTTCAAGGGTGCACATTTTTCCTGTGCTTGAGAAGTACTTTTGGCCTTGTTAGTCCAAATGGGAGAGAGTAGTAAGTCTGGCAAACAGATGCTAGTAAATTGAGGGATTATAGGCTTGATGGTGATAGGTGCTAAATGTCCTACCTCTCGCTGTAACCGATGGGATCTGACAGTGCTCAGACCCTCGCAGGCTGGACCCCGTAGCCTGCACACGAGGCGCCAGGATAAATAAACGTAGAGATCTATTCTTCTGCCGGCATGAAAGCCTGGGATGAAATACCACCCACGGCAGTAGCCTCTGTGGCGAGGGCTCCACGGCATATCCTTTACATCCCTCATTTCCAGTTTGCTTCTCTCAATTACAACTTCAACAATTAATGCTTTAAATTTTTATTTTTTTAATGTTGCATATTT
>JAVJGI010000065.1:1950745-2033245 GCA_035590275.1 Ibycter americanus | reverse complement strand
TATCCAATTAGGCCAAGATTTAGCATTGTTTATAGCCCTGTAACTATTTTATCATAATTTATTATCAGCAGTTTTAACGATGTTGGTCTAACAGTTGCCAATTACTTGGCCTTAAGGGTAAAAGTACAGGACAAGCTTAACCTCAATAGCAAGAGCAGACACAAAGAAACACCTCACCTAAATTTAACTTCGTGCATATTTCCATGGAAAGTCGAAATGAATTGCAGACTTTGATTGTGTTTAATCTTTTCATATCTCTTATAGAGTTGGAATAAAAAGAGCTGTTCGGTTATTTCGGTTAACAATGGTTGTGTTTAAGAATCCTTATTCGTCACATTTTTGTTGTGATCTATTGTCTTACAAATTAGATTGCAAACCAGGAGCATCTTTTCTTGCTAAAACTACCCGGACCCCGAGTCTCCTCTCGGTATGTCGCCACCGGACGTAGGTTGTTCTTAGGAGATGAAGACACTTGCTGCTGATCTCTGTGAAAGCCAAGACCCGGGGTTTTACAGTACGAGCTAGGTGCTGCACACGCCTGCCAAGATTTGTTACCTCTTCTTGGCAGCAAACCACAAACAAACAGACAAAGGAAAAAAGCAAAGGAAAAAAGCACCATCATATGGAGTGTTGTACATAGTGTAGCAAAAGAGTATTTATACATCTCACCAATCAAACACAGCTTTATTACCTCATGCGAACTCATACAAACCAATAGACTTTCAACATGTTCTGTAGCTTAGAGTGCTCACTTACTACCTCTGAACGATACTCACGCTGTAGTTTGTCTCTTTCTTATCTTTTTGCATCTTGTAATTAACTCTTTGTTTCCCCATGAAATGTAATGTACATTGTAATCTTTTAAAAGAATCAGGGTTGCGTTGGCAACTTTTAAAGAAGCGGAAGTGGAAACATGGGGTCTTAGGTTTAACACAAAACAGTGCAACTGTTGTAAATACTGAGAAACATTTTGAATGTTCTTCATCTTGTTACTAATCCACGCAAAAACCAACAACTAATTGTAATGCATACAGACTTCAGTATTCAGTACTGTATATTTCCCCCTGTGTAACAGGGGGCCCTTTCTTTCTCTCTTTTGTATTGTATGCGATTCTGAAACTGATTGAGTCATGAAAATAATTTGTGGCAGTGATTCTAATGTATTAAACCGTTTCGTGTTACTTTCTAACTGGATTACGCCCTGGATTGAAAAGTCTTCCTCGTGGTAGTTATATGTAGTTTCAAACATGAATAAACTTTTTGCTTTCATGATCAAACGTTGACGTAATTTCTTCCTGCTCAGTGTAAGTCAGACCTAGGACATGAGTAGGCTACCAGAAGTGCAAGCTGTCACGACGCAGGAGCTGAGCATTTCTTTAAATACCAGTAGATCGTTGCACCCTCTTGCCTGGAGAAGGTTGGACATCCTGGGAGAGGTGCATCCTGGCAGGGAGCAGGAGCAGGAGCAGGAGCAGCACCTGCGGGGCACAAGCTTCCCCGCTGCAGGCTGCCCCTGCCAGCCCCTGCCTCCGCTTCCACCCTGCTCTGCTCAGGAGCAAAAATTCAAGTGGAGACGAAGGAAGGGGTCAGTCCTTCAGATGAGTTTAAAAATCATCATCATATTCACTCTTAATTACCATCTTTATTTACCATTAACTTTGGAACTACAGCCTCAGCTAGCAAGTATAATGTGATTATAAAAATATTTTTCTTTATTAAGAAAACTTTTTTGGAAGGACGTATATATATAAATGCTAATTTTAAATCTTTTTAATAAAGTAAAGGTCAATAACAGGTAATAGCCTATTTACCATATCTCAAGGAAATTGACTCACAGGAAATCAAATTAACGTTAATCACTTGCAGCAAATGGTCTTTGATAAATACAACTACTTACTACTTGGGTTAGTGTAGCTAGGCAGGAGGAGGGCTAGCGCTCACTACTACCAGCCCGTGCTAGGCTGGAGCCTGGGCCAGGCTGCGCTCGGTGGAGCCGCCTGCCCATCGCGTTTCCTTTCCAGGCAGCTGGTCAAGCCTTTAGGTGTTGTTTTGGTGGCTAAATGATTATTT
The DNA here is from genome assembly GCA_035590275.1 of Ibycter americanus. Taxonomy (NCBI): domain Eukaryota; kingdom Metazoa; phylum Chordata; class Aves; order Falconiformes; family Falconidae; genus Ibycter; species Ibycter americanus. The sequence continues at coordinate 2,031,175 of JAVJGI010000065.1, read as the reverse complement.
GCATGATTCAATTAGCTTGTGGGTCAGCTTTTCTTATCAACAATTCTTGTACCAGGTTATTTTGTAAAATACCTTTGTTTACCCGCTCTCACCCCCAGGACCGTGGCTACGCTCTTGCCCCTTTGCATCCTGCGTGCCCTTGTGCACCAGTTACTGCTTCTGCTTTTGTTTACGGAGCAGACATGACTTCTCGATCAGTTTTAGAATTGAACATTGCTTCTTTCACTACAGGTGGTGCATTTAAATAAATAAGTAAATAACTAGACGTGCATTGCAAAGCCTTCATTATCAGTTAACGAGGGTTGGGGCAGATGGGGAGTGTGGACTTCCGAAGACTTCTGTGTGCGGAGGACAAAGCACCGAACGATTTGCATTTGCTAATGGAGCTCCCCAAGTCCACACGCTTGGTGTTTATGCTCCGGCTCAATGGAAACAGTATTTTAAATGTAAAGTGTGTCAGTGGAGGCGTAGGCAGCGTAATGAACACACAGACGTCCCTCATCTTGATCACATCTCTGCTGGCCACAGGCAAGGACCTGTCACACACTGAGGAGGTTCATAGGAAGGCCATCAACAACCTTTGGGCCGCACTTGCATGCCCCGCGCCCGCTGGGCATCATTAGCGTGCTTCTTTACAGCATTAAGGCTTTGGGTCCCTTTGAATTACAAGTGCAATTTGGCCTTTCCTTACATTGGAGAACAGCCACGTGGTTACATGGCAAATAATAAACATCTTATCCTTGAGGCTTGATCACACATCAGAAAGGTTTACTGCAAGCACCAGTATTAGGATCATGCTGTTGATGGTATTGTGTTTCACCCAGTAGCTACACCCCGAAGGGCCATCAGAGCCTCACGCAGGAACAGTGACTCGTGCAAGGATCCCTCCTCTGCGCACGCACCCTGGCTGGGGCCGCAGCCCCCCCGGCCGTGTGGGACCTCCACCACAGCGCTGCGCACCCATCCTGGCACGGCGAGGAGACCCTCAGCCCTCCTGCCTGTGGGACTGCTCAGTGGCATGATACTGATTCCCCAGGTTTGAGCTGTTGGCACATGTGAGCACTGTGACCAGAGCCGCCGTGGCCCCGTGCCCCCAGCACACTGCGGTGGCAGAGGAGTGAAGCCCGCCAGCCCTGTGGCCACGGCTCCTGCCAGCCCTGGGGGGTGCCAGCCCAGAGACCCTGCACAGAGCACAGCAGGAACGGCCACGGGATTTGCAGCAGGTCACAGGAATCATCATTTGCTGTGCCCGGCACCGTCCTGATGAAGGTGCCCACCGCTGTCATCGCCGTGCTGTGCACCACGGGGCTGTGACAGACGCGAGGGTGTCTCGGGGAGAGCCCCACGGTGCTCCCCTGGGCATGGCTCAACCAGCCACTTCTGGGACCAGCCCCAGCTTCATCCAACCTGCTGTACACCTGGGCCAGGGGCACCGCGCCACGGCCACTGCACTGAGAAGCTGCCGGTGGCTGGGGGTCCTGCGGGACAGGTCCTGAGAAGCCCCACAGCCAGGGAGAAACGACACCTGGCACTCTGGAAGATGTACCCAGGCTTGTGACTTGCAGAGCTACAGGAGCAACCCTGCAGCCCTCTCACAGCCCCATGAAGAAAAGCGAACCTTCGTATGCCAGAAGCAAAGCAGGCAATGATTTCCTCTCCCTGGTGTTCAGACGCCGAGCTCCCGGCTCCCCGTGTATCTGGCCTTGGATGCAACAAGGGATCCTCAGCCCAGGAAGGGAAGAGTCAGGGCGACTGCGACCTTCCGGCACGGCACATTCCGTGCCCCGTGAGACTGGTTCAACAGGGGCAGCTCTGCTGGCGCAAACTTGGCGTTAAGTGTGCTCGGCTGACGGACACGGTGTTATCCTGTAGTGATGTCTTTTGCAAAGACCACACGCGAGTCGGGTGTAAGATGCTGATGCCAATATCTGTGCCATGTATTTTCAATGTGGTAAAAATAACTCCGAGTAACTGAAAATGTTTCCAGTTTGTGTTAATAAAATACATCTTTTTAAAGAATGGAATTTTTCAAAGATTGGCAAATTTTATTTTATTTCATTAGCTTTAATGTCACTGCCATATGGACTGTGAAGAAAAGTGAACCATTAGATCAGAGGGACTGAGTTATCAGCATGACACAGAAAGCACTGATACAATTGTTAAGGATAAGCCCTGGGAGTGATTTATTGCATGCATTGTATTAGCCACAGAGGAATTATGATATGCTCCCCATTCCTGTATCATATTAGGATTTTATTAGTCTAATATGACACGGTAATATAATATATGATTAGAATTCCCATCCAGTTATCCTTCCCTTGGTGGCGGAGAGCAGGAGGAGGTTTTGTGCACAGCAGCTCCCCGGCCATCGGGCCCACAGTGGAGAGGGGATGCCTGGGATGGCACGGCTGCTCGATTGGCCTCCTGGGCATTCCCAGTGGGATGTGGGTGCTGCTCACCTCCTGTGGGCACACTGGGCACCCCAGGCAGCTGGTTTGCCACTGAATTTGCTTTCCCTGTGCACCTGAAATACAAAGCCACTGGCTCCTTCCTGCAGTGGGTGACAGCGGGAAGGATGGTGCCGGCATTTCAAATCTTTGCTGACAGCCGAGCCATAGGTGCTGGGCTGCGCCCTAGCAGTACCTGGGAAATCAGCTGTGACATGCCAGAGCAAACCTGCTGCAGGCACCAGCCCTGCCGAGGTGTCTGCAGCCCCCCCTGCCCCGCCGCCAGGCTCGGCATGGTGGGAGGAAGGATGTGCATAGACCAGGCTAATGGGGAGCCAGTGCCAAGATAAACGGTCGCAGGCTGAGACAGTAGGATAAGCGCAGGAGGTCTTGGTGTAGCTGCCGGTGCCAGGAGATGGCAGCCAACAGGCTCCCGCTGCCCTGGCTAAGGCCATGCGGGTGACCACGCCGTGTTTAGTAGAGCCCGAAAGCCCCAGGGTGCTGCCCTCGTATTCACACGTCCCGCTCTCTTGGAGGGCAGCGGAGCAGCGTCCGAGCCAGTGGGGAAAAGCCCTGGGCCAGCTCTGTGCCGTGCCGGGTAGGCAGCCGCAGTCCCGGTCCCGGGGGCAGAGCTGCTTGGCCGGGGGCCGTGGGGCCGGGGCTGGCCCTCCCACGCTCGCCCATCGCCCCTGCCCTGCGCCGTCCCCGGGGCACCGCGCGGTGTCAGCCAGCAAAGGGACATTCGGCAACACCAGTTACGCGTGGCTGGGACAGCCAGAGCTCCGGCTGGGCACAGCCTCCCAGCCCCAGCCCCGCCGTGCCCCCAGCTCTCCCCCCGCCATCCTCTGCTCTCCGCAGGGCAGGCTGGGCAACGGCACCATGTGCCCCGGCATCGGAGGTGAAGCCAGGGACTGTGCTGCTGGTTCAGCTCAGCCTCCGGCTGCAGGATGTGCTGAAACGACATGCTAATTGCGATGCCTCATTACAGGATCCCTCTTGCCCCCACATCTCTTCCTGTGTGACTCTACCTACTGAAAACTCTACTTTCCCAACAAATCTCAAAGACAAACTTTTCTTCAAAGTTTCCCTGGCGTCCCCCATCCATTTGTCGCCAAATCCCCCGTTTCGCCTGCGTGCAGGCTCTGAAGCAAACGCCGTTTGTAGCCCCGTTCTTGCCTCCAGCAGCAGCAGGAGGAAAGAAAAGTTCAAGCATATCAGAGTGCTACTAGGTGATAAATCCCAAAATCTATATCAAAGCCTATTTGATCATCTTCCTGTCATTGATATAATAAAAAGGATTAATTTATTGGAGACTGCCAAAACTCTCATGTGGCAACAAATTTAAGGATCTTGTTTACACAGACTAATTAAAACCAATTAATTTCATTCATGTCTGCGGTTCCTAACGTGGGTGCAGACGTGCATGCTGGTGTAGGGGTGCCGTAGGTGTGTACGTGGCACGCGTGGCCGTGCCCAGCCTACGTGAGCCTCCTTTCCTGGGGTGGGTGGTGGCTCCCCTTGGGGGGCAGTGGGGACCTGCGGTGTCCCTGAGGAGCACAACTCTGGGTCAGTGTCCCTGTGGTGGGGAAGGGGCCCTCTTCCTCCTCCTCCTCTCCGCCTCCTCCCACTGCCCTGACATGCTCAGCTCTTGGGGCACAGCTTCTGGGAAAGGAGGGGTGCCTGGAGGGGCTCGGGGGTGTCCCCTCGCTGCAGCTCTGGGGCGGCTCTGGTGGTGTCTGCTCCTGGCACAGAGGCCGCCCACCCAGCCGCTCGCCCGGCCAAGGCCGCTGCCGGCGCGACAGTGCCCTTCTCTAGCAGAGGGGCACAGACCCAAAGGGGAGCAGGCACACCTGCACGTGGGCTCCAGCCCCGGTGCCTCCAGCCCTGCCGCCGTCGGGGAAGCAGAGCGGGGGCAGACGGCGGGCGCTCCTCTGGCACCGCACGGCTCCCCGTGCCGAGGCTGCTGGCACCAAGGCCTGCCGCGCTCTGCCAGCAGCAGCCGCCGACGGCACACGGCCGCCTCCTTCCCCTCGCTGCCGGGGAGCCCAGGCGAGGCTTCAGGAGAGCAAACGGGGCTGTTGCCTGTGATACGAGATCACCTATTAACGCCATCTATTCGGATAATAAAAGGCTGCATTTTTTGTGGTAAAATTCAGCATAAAGAGCACGCGTCATTAAATATGGAAATCCAGAATTTTATTAGCAATCTGCTAGATCTGAACTGACGCCAATTAAACAAAAAAGATATCATTTATAAAAAGGCAGAGTTCAAGTTGTATTAAATATGAAATGCAATTTTCTGCTGGTTGTGATTTATTACCGTTGGTACATTGTTCAAAGAAGCATGTTATATTTCAATAGAGAAATATTGTTTATTCATTAATATTTTAAAACTTGCTTATTGCTCTGTATGACTCTCCTGCAGAATGAAACTTATGATTTAAAACATGAATTAATAAACACATTTGAAAGTGTTAGACAATATCATAACCACTCATTTTTCATTTTACTGGAAGTGTATTAAACTTTTATAATTCTGTATGTACTATTATTTTCCAAATAAAGGTATGGACTCTAAATTACTAATTTCAGGTAAAGATGAGAGAAAGCAATAACACATGCTGGGAATCAGTCACTATGTTGTGCTAATACGGGCTCGGTACTTTTTTGTTACATTATTCATAAATCTTCTGCTTAGGACCGTGTCCCCCTAAGGGGGTTCCCGGGTGCCCCAAGTGCTTCTCCCTCAGCAGCCAGCGAGGGTTCCAGGTACGCCAGTGCCGCAGGGATGCGTCGCACTCTTAATGCAAGGAAACGTTTGATAGAGGCTGACATCCTAAATGAGGCCAAAAATATTTTATACAAAACGTGATAAAGCAGTAATGATCTCAGAGGCCTCAGGTTATCTTGGTTATTACCTGCGCCCACCACTTGAATCAGCAGCATTAAGAGGTCCAGACCCAATACGTAGATACCTCTGAACTCATTAGTCCTGAGTACTTTATATAGACTCACCTATCAGTTGCTTGATTTAAACTAACCTTTTTTGTATCTTAAAATCTCTCCTGCCACAGCCTCACTGTATTACCATAACAATAACCAGTATTTCAATTTTAAGAACTCATTTTTCCTCAAATAGAAAGTGCCAATCAATTTAAAGAGCAGAAGATGCACGCTGAAGAAACAGGCAGGGCATGTGCTCTGGGTATCTCACCCTCCTGCTCTGAGCTTTTTGCGGCCGGGAAGTGTTTCCCGGCACGGCACGCACTCCTCCGCACCGGCCGCTGCGGCTTGGCTCCATGGCACACACCAGGTAGAGGGGATTTACCTTGTAACCTTTAATCGTTCAGGCATGGGGTGGAAATAATTGAACTGGATGGGAAGCTGACATTTGGAAAGCTTCCCCAACTGCTGGCGGTGAAATGCCAGGAGCGGTGTATCGTGTGACTGAAGGCAACCCCCAGCCTTCCCCTCGGGAGTGGCAGCACTGGCTGTGTCGTGGCCGGAGGGGTGCAGGAAGGGTCCCCAAGGGTCCCCAGCACCTGGCAGTGGCAAAGGCAACTCCTCATCGGCTCAGCCGGAGTGAGTGGCTGAGTGTTCCAGCTTTGCCCACTTGCAAGTGGCTCCAGCTAAGGGTTTGGGGGTTTGCAGGGGGTCTGGGATGCATGTGGGCAGTGGGGGCAGCGTGGGGGCTGTGGTGGGGGCCGGGCAGCCCACGTGCTCTGCACCTCACCTGATTGATGGTGGGGTGGTGGAGAGCGGCTGTTTGCATGGTGGCAGCCCTCACACCTGACAGTTAATGTAAATTAACTATTCACTTCTTTGTTGGGCAAAGTGAATCGGCAAACCTTATTACTCCAAGCCAGTCAATTAATTAAAGTTCAGTGCTTAATCAAGTTCCAGTGGTCATACACGGGGCACAGGGATTTCTCTCTCCTGAGCACCATGCTCAGAGGTTAAACAAGAAGCACGTGCGAAAGGCTACAGTGCTAAGCCAGCCACACGCCGTGCCTGGCACTCTGCTGCCCAATTCCTCCTCAAACCACCCACCGCCTTATCCCCGCTGTCCCAAGGCAGCCACACGTGAGCTGATCCCTCCCAGCAGTGCCGAGACGTCCGGCAGGCTCAGCTGTGAGCTCCGGACCAGTGGCTTTGCCCTGCCAAGTCTGGCTGCCCGTGGTGCCAGGACGGTGCTGGGAAGGGAAGGAGGTGCTGCCGCGCACCGCGGCGGTGCAGGGGATGGGAGGCACCAGTGCCAGCCCTGAGAGCCCCTCGCCACCCCAGCTCCTCACTGGAGGGGGGCACGCAGGACGGTTCATTTGGAAACCCATTTCTCCCCACCATGGCTTGGCAGATAAAGAGCCACAAAAAGCTTGCTCCTGGCACAGAAGAAACGGCTGTGGGATGGGGAGGGCTGGGCTCTGCAGGGCACAAAGCTGGAGAAGACGGGGGTGGTGGGCAGAGGCTGCCCAAGGTGGGGAGAAGAGGGGATGCAGCACTGATGCTGCAGGTCCCTAACAGAAAAATGTCTTTCAAATAGGCCTGACCGTGTGTTTTAGTAACTCTCAAGACCATCCATAACTAGGAAGGAGATGCTGTCCAGTGCACACGGGCAGCAGATTCAATTAGGTTTCTCTCTCTCCCCAGAACGTGGCACGAGAAGCAATCTCTCTTTTTTGAAGAATGTAATAACAGAGTGCAATGGAAATGCGTCAAAGAGACTCAGAGAACAGGATCCCTGCCTTAAATCTTGAAAAGCAGTCAAGAAAAATATGTTGTTTACCTGAATTTGTTTTTCATAAGGTCTCCCAGTGGATTAATAAACTAACCTTTCGTCTGTGAACACCTGGTCCTACACGCCATCAATAATGCAAGCTTCACCTACTGCATTAATACACACTTAGTGCGGAGAGGCAAATTGCAGAAACCTAAACGAAAAGTTACCAAAAAGACTGTACTCATGACAAAGAGGTCACCCAGGGCCTCTGCCCATCTGCGGCTTTGCCCAGCTCCAGCAACAAGTGAGCTGGATTCGACCCCCTTGATGGCTGTGCTGCAGTGCCCCACTGCCCAGCGACAGCCACAAATACAAGTTATAAAGCACTGAAGGGAAATTTTACCTGCAAAATATACCCACAAAAAGTAGTTAAGGCTGGAGAACATGTTTCTTTACAAGTTCCTTCATTCCTTTTTGCAGCTTGTAGTGGCACAGTGAAACACCCCGTGCTCTGGGGCTGGCCATGAGAAAGGACAGTGGAAATAAAACCTCAAGTTCAGACGCCATCAGATGGTGGAAACACCCCACAGAGAAGTGTTGTAGGGCACCAGGTTCACAGTGAGCTTGTGCTGGAGAGAAGAACCCATTTCTGTGCAGGTCAGAAATGTCCCGGTAGCAGGCAGCCGTGCCGAGCCAAGGCGGGTGCCGGGCTGGCAGTCGGAGGCTGCGGGATCCTGCTTGTGCCCCTGTTTTGGGTAATGTGCTCACCTGTTTCTGGGGTCCCAATTCCAGGCTGGGGCGCCAGGCTGACCCCACGGGCTCCAGCAAGGCCCCACGTGCCGTCTCTTGCCAATTGTCCCAGATGTGGCTCCGACCAGGAGGCTGGGGCTTCCCGACCCAGAGGGGCTGTCCCTTGGGACCATTGCCATGGGGGAGCCCCTGGCAGCCCCTGGCACAGCCCTGCCTTCGTGGGGTGGTGGTGGTGAGGTTAAAAGAGCAAGGTGCCCCAAGAGCAGCACACCGACAGCAGCACGATCCCACTGAGTGAGTCAGTAGGCTCGAGCCTGGCATCCCTTAATTGATTGATAGGCTAGGACTGTCAGTGCTTAAAGAGATAATTCAATTTATAAAATCCTATTAAGTAGTGAAAGATTTTTTGATTGTTGAATTGTTTCCTATGTTATGCAAGTCATTTTGGTCCCTCTCACTTGGAAATCCACTTCCCATTTGCGAGAGGGCTGGCAGTCCTCATCACTGGCTGATGCTCAGATGCTCAGCACATGGGCAAGGCGGGACCTGGGCAGCGAGGGCAAAGGAGATGCCCCAAGCCCACTGCGTCCCTGTGTCCTACAGCATCTCAGTGTCCCGTGGTGTCCTGGCATGTGGGACCATCCCTGCCGCTTTCCCATGACTCTCATCTCAGGCACAGGGAGGGCAGCAGCCCCCTCTCGGCACCCCAAACCACCCCATCTCCCATGGGTGTTACCGTGCCCAAGCAGCACCGTGACCCACGCACTGCCAGAGGGGCGTACCCTGCATTGGGGTGCCCGCATGGCCCCTGCCTCCCTGGCTGAGCCCCTGGGACGCAAAGCCCAGGCGCAGGTAGGAGGCCCCTGGGTTGCCATGTGGCAGCTGAACTTTCTATTTTCAGTGTGTGCTCTTTGTTTCCATCCACCACCCCCACACTGATGCAAACTCCCCTCTTCGGTTTGTTTCCATAGAAATCCTCAGCTGTAAATCCTTAAGTAACTTTTTTTTATTTATAGTGTGCTATTAATGTCCTTTCAAGCCGAGGACTCCAGGAAATGAAATAATAGAAAAGGCACCACTTTGAAATGCATCCAGGCATTTATTGTTAGTAAGTGAAAAAGTAACATGAGCATTTAAAGAAAATATTGGCAGATAAATTGGGTTTTAAAGAAAATATAATTGGATATAATTTCTGCTTCATTCAGTTAGATATTTATTGTTTTATTGACTTATTTACTTTTATTTACAATAAGAAGCTTAAACTGAAATTTAATTTTGTTGATATAAATATACTTTTTCATAGAAAATTTGGCATTTAAAAATGTTATTTTAGACGTTACTGGCTTTGATAAAAGCACACAGCTTTTGCAAGGGTTTGTTTTAAGTATTTCTGATCTCAGTAAATATGAAGTAGCGTATATAATCATCATTATCATAACAATTAGCATTATTCTAATTAATGGGCAGGGCTAATGGCAACGCATCCACGTGGAAAATCAGTGCTTTATGCATATTTGAATCCTTCCCACAGTTTTTGCTGAGATCTACAGAATTTGAGCTTCTCCTTAGGAAAGATCCTACCCCGAGCAGAGAGCTGCCAGGGCTCCGTCCCTTTCGGGGTGAGGATGAAGCCTTTTCCCTGCAGTGGGCTGGGGACAGAGGTCTCATTTTCTTAGCAGCCAGACAGACAGATTCGGCAGCACCATCGGAGGCAGACGCTTTCCATTAATCTTCATGGAGAGGGTCAGCCATCGGGAGATGTCACCAGGAGGCTGCAGTGCCACCGCTGCTGCGGGACACGCTTCCAGGGCCTCGGTGGCCGGGAGCAGGCAGCACTGGGCTCCTGGCAGCTCAGAGCTGGGGGGCTCAGCCATTGGGGGTCCCTTTCTTCCGCTGCCAGGTGGGCGACGATGTGGCCCTGGTGCTTCCAGGCATTGACGCAACTTCCCTGCAGGTCTGTAATTCCGACCTGCCAGAGCCTGCCAGCAGCGCGGACTGTGCCCGCGCCACGGCACCGTGTGCCACCTGTGCCACGCCAGCTGGATACGAGCCGTGTTCTCTCCCTGGGTGTTTCAGCCAGGCGCCAGTGCAGCATCTCCCTCTGGCCGGCGGTGCCCTCGCTGGGGCGGCATCGCCCAGGCACCACGGCATGCTCCTCCGCTCAGCAAACACAGCCGCTTCCCTGGCAACTGGTTTTCCAAACTCTCCTCCAGTGATGAGCTCCCTGGTCAAGCGCTGGCCTGTGCCGGTGGGACATGGGGGTCCCCTGCTCTGCTCCCCAGGAGCCACAGTGGGATGGGGACGCTGGTGCTTGCCGGAGCTGCTGCCCTGCGACTGTCACTTGGGTGCTCCTGGTCTGGCCCCTCCTGGTATTAGGAGGACTCACTGATTTTCAGGGCGTCATGAGCCCTCCTGTCCCCCGTGGGATGCAGCAGCATGACACCCCTGTGAACGACAGGCTGTATTTGTCCTGGGGACCCCCAAAGACAGCAGGGAGAGCTCGAGCCCCTTCCCTTGCCCTCCCTAGTCCCTCCGACGGGATGATCAGGCACTGTGCCAGTGTGGGGGGAACCTTTTCACCATGTGAGCACTCGGCCATTAGGACTGAGAACAGCTCAACTCATAACAGGGATTCTGCCAAACGACCTCCAGATGGTAATAGCTTTTGGATTCAAACCAGCCCTCCAGAGGTGAAAGGCTGCGTGCTCCATTACCAACCCCCTGAGTCACCCGGTCCCCCTGAAATATGTCATGCACACTTCAAACCTTTCCGTTTTTATAGGCAGATTTAACTGCTGCACATAACAGCTTATATCAACAACATGCGAAAAAAATGTCTTACGAAGAACAGGCCTGAAACGGTAAATATTTAACAGGTCCTTTCTGTCCTTTCCTTATATGTATTAAAATAATTAGTTTAACAAAGAGGACTTTGTTCCCCTGTGTTTGAGCCACGACAGTGTCTGGCGCAACAGTACAGCTGTAATTCAGTCTTGGGGTTTTGCTGGCATTTATACACGCTGCTTTGAGCTGCTCTCCCAGTTTATAGTGTCAGCAGAACATCTTGATTGAATTACAGCCTTGTATTCAGTTAGGAGCCATGTATTATTCTAGATGCAGTTGAGTTGTAGGTATCTGTCTGTGCTTATTTGGGGAGATAGACCCTCAGGAAAATGAGGGGACCAGATGTGGGACAGGCACTCCCGGCCCTGGTGCCATGTGGCAGAGAGCCCCAAGGTGCCTGCCCTGCCCACATCAGCTTCAGGCAGGCGAGAGGGTGGTGGTGAGATCCTGCCCATTGCCCCGGCAGTGCCCAGCACCCTCCGGGCCCGTGGGACCAGTGCCAGGCACTTGTTGGCACTGCCTGGTGTCCTTTCCTCCCACCACCAGTCCCAGCCTCCTAAATCTGCCTGCTCAGGGCTGGCTTTGAAAAAAAATCATCAAACAACAGGTTTCTCACCAGCCTGTTGTGCACATTTGTTTTCCTCCAGCCAGCCTGAAATTCAAACCCTTCCAAGTCATGTACCGGAGCCATGGCAAGTCGTGCAAAGGGGGTTCGGTGGGTGAGCCCAGCAGCAGGGCCGTGCTGTGCCTCACAAAGCAGCGCCCACCCATGGCAGACCCCCCTGGGACCCACAGCAGGCACGGGAATTGGTCTCGGAGAGGAAGCAGCACCTTCAGCGTCCCTGGTGAACCCTCTGGTCTCAGCCCCTTATTCTGTTCTGGGAGGCAAAAGGAAATCCTGTTCTGCAGCACCATTGGCATGCACCACCAGCACTGCCTCTGAAAAAGAGCCACATTAGTTCAGCTCATCTCTTAATTAAAACTAAAACTAAGTTCTGGAAAACAGGATGGGAGGGACGAAGCCTCAGGGCGTACCAGCAGGAGGGAGAGCAGCCCCAGCCCCTGGGGACAACATGGAGCACTAGGTGCCTGATGTGCAAGAGGGTGGCAGAGGGGACAGAGCTCTGCCGAGTGTCATGTGCAGCACCGAGTCTGTGGGGAGCGGCTGGTGGCCTCTGCACAGGCTGCAAGGGGCTGTTGGTGTTGGTGAGCTAAAGGGTGGCAGGTTTCCCTCTGTGTCCAGCATGGGTGCTCTGAGCAGGGACTGCCCGGGACACTCGGCTGCAGGTACTGTATGTACCTTGCTGCCCTTGAACAGAGCGGTGTTTGGAAGCGCCGTGGCTCCTCCCTTGAGAAAGGCAGCTGAAGGGCAGCAATGAGTCTGTGAGCTTCGCTGCCTTTGCAGGAGGGAAGAGCACGTGCGTGGGGAGGAGGGTGGCTGCCATGCAAGGGAAGTCCCAAGGGCCCCTGGGTGCTGGCGCCGCTTCCTGCCTTTGTCCGCACCCACACGCATGCCCCGGGACGCAGCGGCCGTGTCCCTCATCAGCCATTGTTGTAGGAATGCCCTTCCCCTAATTTGTCTTATTAATCAGAGACAGCACACTGATCAGTCATCATGAGAGCTGGAATAATTGCAGACTCAAAATAGCACAGATTTAAATGTTTCAGATGATAATCTCTTGCCTTGGAAATACTCATGCTAGCGTAGCAGCAGGACCGGGTGCTCAGCAAGCCGCTCCCTGGGAATGCCATGCAGGAAGGAGAGGAAGCCGTCAAGTGGGCAAGCCCGCATTTCCAGCTGGGGTAGGGGGTTGCAAAGCCCCACGCTTCACAGGGACCTGTGCGGGATAAGCGGGCGGGTGGCACAACGGCCTGGAGCGCCAGGAGGAGGGCTGGCGACGGAGGCTCTCGGGAGTGCCCTGCTTCAGCAGATCCCACCCCGGCAGTGGCTCTGTGGGCTCGTGGCTCCTTTTATTTCCACCTCTGCCGGCGCTGTCATGCGGGCACCTCCACCCTCGCCATGGGAGCCCGCATTAGCTCTGCCTCCGTAACGGGTTTCCTCTCTCATCTGCAATGCCAACATTTCCAGTAGGATCTATATCTTTCCATAGGCAGTTTGTTTCATCACAGTAACATAATAATGTGCTGAGAAGAGCTCATAGTTGTGAATTAATGTTTAAAAGCTCTCACTTTTGGGTTGTTGAAATGAATGTTAATTTGACAAATGGCAGTCATTGGGATTGAGACGGCATTAACATGGAAATAAGAGTTAACCTCCAGCAGGGCAGATACAAGGTGAGATGAGCAGACGCTGCAGAAGCTGTAGTTTTTCACCTGATGCTCATACTGTAAATACTGCCAGTGTCCTATCTATTTATAGAACTGTAATTTAAAGGCTAGTTCAGGAAAATCTGAATGACATCTCCTTAAGAGAAGCAATCGTAGGGTATCTTGGAATATGTCAGGCAGCTCTCTTGCTTTCTCTCTCAAAAATACTCATATGTCCACTAAATCAATTTGCCTTTCTCTTGTAACTGCATTTGCAGGGCCATTCTTTTCCATTTTCTGTCACTGTCACACGCTAATTCATGTCACTCTGCGGCGTGGGAGGGCCCAGCCGCCAGCTCCACTGCACCAACACCGGCATGGCTCGCCTCGTCCCTCCTGGATGTACAGGCAGCTGCCGGGCTGGCGAGGGTCCGAGAGCTCCCGAGCTTCACTCCAAGGCTGAGGGTCCCACCCTGGCATGAACACTGGCTCCCGGGAATGACTCCTCCCATGGATGCTGCTCTGCTTTCTGGGTCCGGGAAATGAATCTCTGCAAAAGCTGACTACGCATGGCAGCGCACCTTCAGGTGTTATCTTCTGTGCTTTTTTTCCTAAGGATATCCACAAATTGGGTTTTTATTTTACCTTGTTTTCATGCTTTTTCCTCCAGTTTTCACTTAGGAGGAAGGAAGAGACTTTTCAAACAGGAAAAAAATGCACGCCAAACCCCTGACCTAGGTCCACAAAATCTGGAACAAAAAGAATCTTGAAAGACACTATTTTTCTGAGAAAATCTTCATTTTGGAATAAGCCATTTTCATTGAAAACAGGAAAACATAATGCAAAAGCAAATGTCTGGGTACTATACAAATGAATTTTTTCACTGGATCAGCACATAGTGCCATGCCTGGCTTGCATGCCATGTGTGATTCCCTGCCCTGGATCCCTGCCCCAGGGGGTGTTGGAGCTGGGCACAGTACCGGAGGTGTGTGCTGCAGTAGCTGCCACCGCTCTCCCCTTGGAACTCTGCTGAGGGGCTGTCCAATAAATTTTAGCTTTATGTGTGTCATGCAACAAAAAGCCAGCAGCAAAAAACCTCTACCCAAAGTTTTCCTTTTCAGTTTTGAGACCAGGCTCTTCTCTCCTCTGTTTTTCCTTATCTTTGGCTAGGAAATCTCATTCTCTGTGGCAGACATCACAGCCTCCTTCCCCCGGCCAGGGCTTGGATGCAGTGCAGATGCTCCCACGCCGCTGCCTTCGCGTGGCCTGTGGCCGCCCTGAGCTGCACTGGGGGAGGAGGGCTCCCTGTCCCGGGCCAGGTCTGGCTCCACAGCCTGCAGGGAACAGGAGCTTCACTCTGCCCAGACTGGGCTCCTTTCCACGCAGGGGGTCCAGAGCTGTCCCTCCTCCCTGGTTCCCCAGACCTGCACTGGCGGAAGGCAGCTATATTTTTATTGTGAGCAGCAATGACAAGACTGGGAGCTGCATCATGTAACCCTTCCCTCTGCGGAGAAGCTCCTCTGCGCTAGGACAGGGGACGCATGGGGAAGGGGGGGCCCGCTGCCCTGCAGAGGCGTTGCTGCACACCAGGTGATGTGAGCACTCGGTGTCCCCAGAGAAGAGGCTGCTCCTGCCGACCCCAAGCAGTGCTCTGTCTCCAGAAAGTGCCTGGCCCTAACACTGGACCTTGGTGTTCGTGTACGTCCACATCCTTACTCTTCAGCCTGCATTTGTGTGTGTCTAGTGTTTCATACCAAGATACTGCCAAAGCCCTACATCCTGGGAATAATTAGAGCAGAAAATCCAGGGAAAAATAATGTGAGCTTAGGGCAGCGGCTCTTGAGTGGAACTACCCCCACGCAGAGATCTTCTAATGGGACACATACCTGAGTCACTCCCCTCTAAATGTGTTTGACTTGCTAGCCACGCTGACCCATTTAAACAGGGCTCCAAAAAGCCACCGATCAGCTGACCTCTTCCAGGAGGTAATATTTAATTTGCCTCTAAACAAACAAGAGGAGAATTTCACATCCATTCTCTCCACCTCTGGTTTTTGCAGCCACTGTTTTTTGAAAGTGAGGTGGAGAGGGGTCTGTAAACCAGACAATCTCAACCCAAAAACAGCAGGTGTTTTTTTTTTTTTCAAATTGTTTAATGTTTTGAAATGTTCCTTGCATCTCCAGACACAAATATCCTGACTTGCAGCTGGGAAACTTCCTTCCAAGTTGTTTTGTTTGTCAGGTTCAAGTACAAATTTTCAGTTAAAAACCTTCTTTCCTTGACTTTTAATAGTTACTGGCCAACAAATGAAAAAGCGGAAAAGGGAGTGAATTACATGACCTGTCTCTTTTTGTTTATTAAGAACTTCTTTCCAGCGTCTGATTCTTACGGAAATATGGTTTCAATTTTCTCTTTGAATTGTGGATCAAGAAATGTTGCCAATACATATTTTTCTCTGTCAAAATTTCATTTAATCTGGAGTCTGTAGATGTCTTGAGAGCCATGTCTCCTCACTGGGTTATTACCGTGTGCGCCTGTTGTCATGTTAGTTTTCAATTGGATTCACGTTTGTTCTGGAAGGAGACGCCGGTGCTGGCTCATTAGCGGAGCAGCCGAGGGTGGGCGCCTGCCCCTGCATCCCCCGCAAGGTCTGAGGGGCAGCGCTTGCTGCTGCTTCAGGTCCCCACGGGCCCCCTCCTTTGTGGGACCTGGCTTCCCAGTGGAGGAGCAGCGACACTGGCAGGTTGAGACCCACCAAAGCCGGCTGGGGAGCGTGGGCGAGCTCCAGGGGCAAGGGCAGGCTGGGAGAGCATCACGGCTGGGCTCCTGCCAGCTGCGGCTCTTAAGGCCCTTCGGCTAGTGCCTGAACATGGTTCCTAGATGCGATGCTGGGCTGCAGGACCTGCATTCGCAGCTGCCGCTCCCTGGGCAGCTGTTGCAATGGACTCCCTGCACGCCCTTGGCTTTGGCTCCACATGATGGGTAAATGTGGCTGCTTCTGATGGGGCCATTTGGTCACACATCCATCATTATACCCAGTGCAAACCGGATGGTGTTTCACTGTTTTCTGGTCATGCATGATGCACACAAATTCCTCTGTAAAGGTGCGAATGGCCCCACGGAGACAAATGTCTAGTTGAGGATATGGTCAATTTGAGTTTATTCAGACCAGGGCTTTTTTAAGAAGTTTGATGAAAAAGGGTAATTTTAAAAGGTGAACAGCATTCCTTTGCTTGCTGGATCACGGCGCGCTGCTGGGACCTTAGGAGAGAATCAGGTCCATGAGACGATGTCACCCGCCTTGCTGAGGGTGAGCAGCCTGCAGCAGCCCGTGCCCTGCAAGAGGAGGCGAGTCTTTATGGCCTGGCAATGGCTGCAACATCACATACATAACCCAAACACACAAATGGCAACAGTGGCTACAGCTATGACAATTTATTCCTTCTGTTATTATGACTTCTCTTGCAGGATTACAGTTTCTCAAGATATTGCTCTGGTCCAGCACTTCTCTTGCATTGTGAAACAGCACACTCCCTTGCAGTTAGTTGTGGCTATTTCAGACTTTCAAAGGATTAACCTTTCTCATCTAAATGAGAAAAGGAAAGAAATGACTCACAGCCTCTCCCCATCCCCTGAAAAGAGCTTTTTCTGATGGAACTGGAATGCTGGAAATAATCCAAAGGAATTCAGAAAATGAACCTGCCAGAAGAATATTTTAATAAACCCCCTTTTTCAGCTGCAGTATCAACAACTCACACTCTTCCCTTGTCATCTGAAGGAAGCCCAAGCAGCCATCAGAGAACAAAGTCGGCAGAGATGCTGGACCCCGTAGTGCCGTGGAGGTTTCCCAGGGTATAGCTGTGCCTCTGTTTCTTCCCCCTAAGCACTCAGAGGTTACAGCGTGGTATATCATGCTGCTAAACTGCATGTGGGACTTTGACTACAGATCTTTGCACAGGACTTTGTAGAGGCCATGCCAGGGGCTGGTGCATCCTCCCGGTGCATGTGGAAGGTGTGGGGGGAGCACTTTGCCTGGAGCCGCTTGGCAGATGGGTGAGTCGTGCGGGGTGGGTGCAAACCTGGATGTGATGCCAGTCCCTCCTTAACCCAGGCGTCCGTACTGTGCCAGCAGGGCTAGGGCAGGGCTGACCCCCATTAGGTCTCGTATCCAGATGTGGTCTGTAGTGCAATCTCGGGCAGAAAATTCAGCAGCAACAGGTAACAGGCACAGCACCCTGGCCACTGTGTCAGCCATGTCGCTGGCCCAAATGGCTCTATCTAGCAAATGGGCCAGTATTGCAACAGCTCTGGGGAGCCGCTGACATTGCTCTGCTGCCCACAGTGACCCTCAGTAAGCCACCCCATCTCCCTGGCGCGGAGCCTTGCAGGACTTTCCCTGCAGGGAGCTATAACCTGGCTGTGGAGCTGATCCCACTGGCCATGCACAGGGCCCGTGCTCATGGGGCTGGGTTGCCAACATTGGAGCTGCCGCAAGTGGTTAGGCTCTCAAAGACAGGCGGGTACCCAGGTGTGCTGTGAGGTGTGGCAAGAACATGACTGATACATGAACAGAGAGCATTAAAGCTGTTTGTTTCATGTTACTTATTAGCAAATTTTCTCTCACCTCATCCTGTTTCTTGTGCGCTGCCTGTGCAAAGGTGGCTCTCCTCATAAAGCTGTCTTTCTCATTGTCCACACTGCTTTTAAGTAACTGACACTCATGTTTTAAAGAGAAATCAGCAAAGGCTGCATTAGACAAAACGTGTAATGTGGCAGCAATTTACAAAGTATGGCTTCTAAAATAGACCTTTCCATCTGCAGTGATTCAAATATCCGAAAGAAATCCAGGAAGCAGAACTACTGGAAGAGGGTCTGGCTGACTGTGGGTAGCAAATTAGCTGCATATGTGCTGTGTAATGTGGAAGCAAGCAAATATTGGGGTCACATTGAAGAAGTGACACATCAGAGAACAAAGAAGAAGTTAAAGGAGCTCTACAGGGCTGGACAGAACTGTATTTGTTGCATCGAGTCCTGGATACCGGATAGCTCAGAGTTAGATACTTCAGAAAGGACTTAAAAATTAAAAAAAATGCTTTGAAACTGCAATTACTGGAACACAAGAAAGCAAGTCTGCTTGTGCTTCTGGGTTTGGATGGCAGCTGGGAAGGATGCAAGGGGAAAAAGCAAACACCCACCCTGCTCTTCCAGGTAGGGAGGGAGCACCTGGGAGCTACAGGGGTGCCCTTCACACCACTGTGTCGGCTCAGGGCTCTCGGTGTGGGGAGAGCAGCAGCGGCAGCGGGAGAGCAAGGTCAGGAGCAGACGGAGGGTACGGCTGCCTCATGCTACAAGGAGGAATCACCAACAGCGTGCGAGGCACCCGGCCGCTCCAGCCTGTGCCTATCTAGACATACTGTTGAGTGTCTCAGTCCTCGCATGGAGCCGTGCCTCATCTGGGAGATCAGTTGTGTAAGGAGCAAGGTATCCTTATCAGTGTGGAAATTCATTTCCTGGTGTCGAGGCTGCGAGGGCGCAAACAGATAAACTGGGAGGCTTCTCCTGGCAGAGTCTGCAGCTGAGACTGGGATGGATAGAAATGTCAGTCACTGTCAGAGGGGAAGGCGCCTGTCCCTCTCTCCCGCAGGAGGTGTCCTGGGGCGGCAGAAGCTGCTCAGCTGGAGCTGGCCTTGGCAGCAGTGGCTGGGATGAGGCCGTGGGCAGGGTCCTGGTGGGAGGGAGGTCACCCCCACCCTGGGGAAGAGAGAGAAGGCATCCATCTCCTGCCTGGCAGAGCATGAGGCATGGAGAGGCATGGAGGAAAAGGCCACTCTGGGGCTGGCCTTGGTGTGGCTTGTTGGGTCGGCAGAAAGCTGGGGCCATGGGGACCCCTGGTGTGCCCGGAGCATGCGCTGGAGGCTCCCAGCTCCCAGCATTTCCTTACCTGCACCTGGGCAGCTCTATGTCATAAATTAAAGGGGAGCATCTTGAAAGAAGCTTTAATCAAAAGTTAGGGGTTGCAGCCAGCATGTCACAGTTCCTCATTAGATTGCCATTATAATGCTCTGTAATTGGAAAGACGTTAATATTGACAGTGTTGTGAAGAATGTCCTGCTTCTCCTTGCATGTGTGGATTTGATAGAGTTGAATAATGGAGCAGATATGATGGATTAGAAAAATTCCCCAGTTAAGGTCCCTAATTATAGAGTTTTACCTGCCCAATTAAGGTGGAGTACTTGAGAAAAAACTAGACACTGACTCTCTCCAGGCACCCAAGTGCTCTGTGAAGTACCAGCAGCCACAGCAGCCCTGGACCGGAGAATTACTGGAATTTTATCCTACTTGAAATGTTGCCTTCCTGATGACCCTGCAGCATGAAGCCAAAATCTGCTCAGAGGCCAAAGCAGCACCAGCAAGTTCAGCTCCTTGGCACGGTCTGAGCTGCACCGCTACTTTACCCTGCCTGGATGTGGATTCAAGAAGCAGGAGTGATTCAAAACAGCCCCCACCATGTCCCAAAGCCCAAGTTTCCTTTGCCCTTTTTTCACAGACCTGAGTGATTCTGGGAGGAAGAGCTGGCGGTGTGGCTGGTGTGTCAGATGGAGTTGTGGGAGAAATGTTTCAGTGGCAGGACCCACTGCCCCAACCGCCGGCTGATGCAGCAGGAGCAGGGGCTTTACAGTGCTTCCCCAGACAAGAAATTACGATTTTTCCTTTCTGGTTTTGTAAGATACTTTGCAAAATGTAAAGATAAAAAGGCCACATCAAACCTAGTCAGAAGGGGAAACGTGAAGTGCTGCTTGGCTGAGGGGAGCACAGAATGGGGCTGGGCAGGAGGTGGGGCTGGCAGCAAGAACCCCCTCCTGCCTGTGGGCACCACGCCGGCCCCACTGCCAGCATCCCCGTGCACCCACCCGGCGCCGGGCTGGAAACCCCCGGCAAGGCAGCCCAGGGCATGCTGGCTCCCGGGGGGCATGGTGCTTCAGGGCTGCAGTGCAGACCCTGAGTGAGCCCCACGTCTTGAAAATTCAGTATCTTAAGCATTCTAGAGATACACTTTTTTTAAGTGAACAATAATTTAGCTGTCTGCAGCCTAAGGATGAATCATGGCAGTTTTTCTTTAACCATCTTATAAAAAAAAAAGGCAACGTTGGTCACAGAGGAGCCAGTGGGTGACACCCGCAGTGCCCCTTCGGTGACAACTGCCAGCGCAAAAGGACAGGTATGGCAGCACAGACCCTGCTCACCGCGCTCTGGAGGAACAGCCGGCTTGCTACTACAGAGAAAATTTTAGTATCCAAGTCTCCCTCTAATCCCTCCCTGTACTGGTGGGACAGTTATCCCATAAATTAGGAAATAAATATTCTGCTTGGGCTCTGGAATTTGTAACTATTTACCCAAGGTGTGCTTTCTTCTCCAAAGATATTCCTGCTAGGCTGCTGAGGGAGGGAGACGTGCCTGTGCTTTTTTCTGTGCCCCTGCCTCCCTTTCATCTGCTCTTGTGATGAATGGTAGGGAAAAACTACCCAAGCCTGTCTGTTTTGGCTTAGATCAGCTTTTCTTCTCATTATAATTTAAGTCTTTAAGGGTCTTCAGTAGGAGCCTGTAAAAGTCAGATCATTCATTCCTGTTGACGCCATGTGTTTCATGGCCATTCGGGCCGTGATTCATGCGGCGGTGCCCGGGACGCGCCTCCTTTGTGCCGCGGCAGAACAATGCCTTTGTGCGCTGGGCTGGCGCGCCCGCACCGGGCGGCAGAGAGTTAACCAGAAAAATCTTGTAATAGCTGAAAACTATGGATTGAGCAAAATCTCCCTGTCAGCTCTCTGTGATTTTGCTGAGAGCACTTGGACATGCTGGCATTGGATTTACAAATTGAAAATCATTAATAATTCTAACCAGGCTGTGATAAATCTGAGATCAGTCTCGATGAACCTGGACACCATTTCATAAATCAAAAAGATTACTTAGGAATTTTTTAAAATCTGACGTCAAAATGTCATGGTTACTAATGGTTTTTGTAGATCTCTTACAGTGATATATCATTTATCTACGCTACATCTAAAATGTGACACCAGGGCAGAAATGTGATGTCTTTAATATCATGAATACATTTTATCCCATAATAAAGGTATTAACAACTTCTTGCTGTGACTTGTACTTGAAGTTCTGTGCCTGATTTAGTGCTATTGTTATCATATTAACTGTTTTCGGCCCCCAAATATGTGCAGGCAAACTGTTGCTTATTTTATGTGACGACGGACTGACGACCCACAGAAGCAGAGGAGGGGATTCCTCGGCCCGGGCTCTTCGTCCTGACTCCCCACCTCCCTGCAGCCCCAGGGACCCGGGGCTCCCGCTGCATGGCACAGCCTCCCAGCCCTGCCCCGGCGGGATGCTCAGTGGGACCGCTGGCTCGCAGGGCAACCTTCTGTGACAGGGTTTGTCTTCTTGTGGGGATTGCAAGGCACCGAGGGCAGGAGGCTGTGGGAGCACAAGGGGACGTTGTTCCGCGTGTGGCCTGGGTGAGCATTGGTGGTAGGGACATGCAACATAGTGACGAGAAAATGCCAGAGCTGGAATGGAGCTAGCAAGCAGGCATGGATCACAGTACAGAGTTTTGTTTTATATTGGCTTTTACAGAATTTTTCCACTCCTTTTAAGTGGGCTGTTCTGAGAAAAGTTTGCAAGACTTACAGAACAAAACTCCAACAAATAATCTCCAGAAAATATCCTTCAAACCACTTCTTCACCTGATTAATGAAGGTAATGTTAAAAAATATCACTGACGATGGAGGTAAGGTCTAAAACAAGGGAAGAAGCTGCAGCTATGCCACTGCTTTGACTCTGGAATCAAGCACAAATGTTATTCTACATAGGCTGGTTTGGACTCCCTGATCTCCTCGATGAAGCTTGGTTTGTGCTCTAGGATGGCTTTGTAATTCACACCACATGTTGTGTTAGCTCTGACTCCGAGGCACAAACAAAAACCTTGAGGCAGTGGAAAGTCTGCTGGAAGCAAGCAGCAGCTGAAGGTCCTGGGCCAAACTCACCCTGAGCACACGTAAACCTAGTCAGACAACTCAACAAACCATTAAAATATCAAAACTTCACGTTAGAAGGAAGCCTAACGCATCATGGAAATGCATTTCTCATTTTGGAAGCAGCTTTCTTTGTGATCGCACTGCAAGTGACGTGGGTGTGCAGAGGATCTGCACCCCGGGCACCTGCCCAGAGCCGGGCAGTGGTGGGGCTGGCTTTGCCCAGCTCTGTGCGTGTGCAGGGGCACATGTACACGTGTGTTCCCACGTCTCTCCACTTCTCATACTGAATCTTCAGTGCTTGCCGGCATGGGAAAATGCATAGGCCACGGATGCTATAGCACAGTACAACGCAACTTTCTACAAAGGATTTTTGTGTTATAAACGACTTTTGGAGAATTTGCTGTAAAATGTTACATTTCTTTGGTGCATTCTTTTTAAAAATGAAAGGTTCAACTCTTAAAATTTAAAGAGTCATTCCCAGTTTCTTCCCAGTGAGTCAGAAACATGCTGCAGGAGCATACAGCCTCCAATGCTCTGGGCGTAGCTAAAGAGCTATCAGAACCTAACAGGTAGCTGAGGAATTTAAAGCAAAGCTTTATGGGGAGAGATTACATTCAGAGGTGAACAAATGGTGGTACCAAGTCTATGCAAAGCAAGTGACAAAATGTAAAAATCCTCCCCGCATTTTGAAGGAAAATATATCTTTCTTTCTGCGCGGTTCCTATGAAAAATAGGCTTTTTTATTTCCTTTTTTCATGCTAGGAAATTAATATTTGCCTTTAAAAAAGATTTGGTGGAGGTTTGCGTGAAGGTCATTAGCAATCTCGCTGGGGAATAAAGAAGGGAGTGATTGAAATCTGCATGGGTTTTTTACTCATTTGTGGCTTTGCTTTACACGTAACATTTTTATTAAGAAAATAATACTTTGGGGCTGGTAATTGTGTTGCCAGCTGGGCCGGGGAGGGGAGAGGAAGAAAGCAGAGCACTGAAACCTACTATTTATGTCCCTGCTAGGTACAATTCCAGGCAGGTATATATATGGTAAATCTCCTTGAGCTGTCCCCAAAGTCACCCTGAAGTGCCGCAACTCTTCCCGGCGTCGAGCACGTTCCTCTGGGGCTGCAGCTCGTGGTGGGGCCGAGGCAGCCGGTGGCACGGCCGGTCTTGCTGTGCCGCAATGTGAGCGTGGGCACCGTGGCGGCTGGGCAGCCCCAGCCCTGCCCGACGTGCCTGCAGGGGTGGGTGCTGGAGCAAAGCTGGGGGCTGGCTGCACGAACCTTCATCCTCTGGAAAGGAACAAATAACCCCAGGTCCTCCTGGTAACGCCAGGCACTTTTGCAGCAACTTCTGTTTATCAAGTAGTAAGGTCACCTGTTTTTGTTCCTTTTAACCCCAAAATACCTGCGGTTAGGATTCAAGCTGTAAAATCCTGGTATTGCTTGCAAGTCTTCTTAAAAATTAGCATAGCACAGAGTAGATACAATCTGAAGTTGGCTTGTAAAATCTTTTGGAAGGATCATTAAGGGTATTTCATTATCTCCATATTGCCAAGGTCAGGCTGTCCATATTTCCTCTTTAGTGCTGCAATGGGAATATGCCGCGACTGTGGTATAATAGACCAGAAAATGTCCACACTGGGAATGATGGTAAATCAATAAAAACTCATCAATATAACTCCCACTTTCCCAAGGTACTGCAAACAGCCTCAAGTTTGTAATTTACTTACGTATCTTCACCTTTTTCCCAACATTTTTTACACCAACTTCTGAATTTTTTGTCTGTGTAAAATCTTTATGAGAGACAATATATATAAGGGATAAAATGCTTTATTGAAAAGATTATTGATTTTTTCAGCCAAGCTGCTTGTGCAGCAGCTCCACGCTGCTCTCCCAGCAGGGAGAGCTAAATCTGAGAGGGGCTGAGGCAGCCAAGTGGGAAGCAAGCAGATGTGGGTATGGCAGCATCGTGGGAGAGCTGGGGAGAGCACCTCCTGCCTGCCCAGCACGCAGCGATGGGGCAGCTGAGCAGACAGGGAAGAACAAAGGTTTGCCAAGCCACAGCCATGGTGCAAAAGGGAGAGGGAGAACTGCACGGCTCAGGCACAGAGAAGAGGGTTATCTTCAAGTTATGTCTCAAGACTGATCATTAATGTATTATGACTGTGCACTGTGCTGTACAATCACCTGAGCAATACCAGACATGCTTAGTCTTGCTTCAGTGTGCTTCTGCCCAAATCCACACTGCCTGAATGCTCAGACCAAGCCCAGTGCGAGGGTGGCTGCTCTTATCCTGCACATCCCATGGTGGAAGTGGGGAGCAGCAGCTGACAGCTCCCCATAGCGCTGCTGGGACTCAGGCATGTGCTTTGAAGATTGGAACAGCACTTTGGCTCTTTAGAAGCCTCAATAAAACCTTGAGCAAATGGAAGCTGAGGGGCAGTTGCTCCTTCTTTCTCCATAGCACCTTGCTTATATCCTTCTTTCTATCTACTTCCATTTCTCAATCTTTTTATTCATCTACTTTCCTCCCTTTTTTTCTACTCTCCACTTACTTTGTTAAAAAAACCCCAACCCAAAAGCATAAATACACTATGTCTTTTTTAGGCTGACAAAGGGACATCCTCATCATGCAGCATATGCTGCCGTGGACAGCTGGACAATGGCTCTGGGTTCCTTCCCCGATGCTCACATAGCCAAGGTCCCTGAGGACATGGGCACGAGGCTTGCAGGGTGCCGGGTGTCTCAGCTGGAAACAAGGAAGGCTGCAATAGCGCACATGATCCATTCTGATTTTGAGAATGCTGAATCCTTTATTATGAGCCAACCACTGAAATAAAACCAATCCCATTTTATTAAAAGCCAAAGACACAATTAGATCTTGCAGATTATGTAAATGATGTGTAGCCCTCTCACTGGTGGCAATTTGCTGCATAGACCTCTATGCTGCAGCATTTGGAAAGCCCTGTCTGAACGCCAGTTAGAGACCCTTACCCCCTTGCATAGCTCTGGAGCCTGAAGCCCTGATAAATATTCCACAAAATATGAACAGCCTATTTTCTCTTGCTACTCTGACCTTTTCCCCAAGACATTAGAATGTATTTTTTTGCCAGGTACTATATGCTTATCCCCAGGGGTCAGGGACCTACAGGGCTCTATTAACTGTCAGTGGGTTTTTTTTCCTGATGTCTGAGTTTACCCATAGCTAAGCTAATGTACTGAAGAGAGTCTTGGCAGGGGCAATAGACATCGTGTCACTGAGGGCATAAAGGCCAAGGAGTGGATGGAAAAACCTGGTGGTGAAACTTAATCAGCAAATAAAGACCTGAAGCCAGACTGCGTTTGATCAGAGGGACCCCACAAATACTTACTGGAAACAGAGGTGGCTGCTTTCCCTTTCCCCCTCTGCTCCTTGGCCCCATCACCCAGAGCAGGCAGTCGGGAGGCAGAGGGTGCTGCCACCGGTGCTCGCCCAGGACGGAGCACCCAGAGCAGCATACTTGCACAGAGCGCCCAGCTCTCGGCTTTGGGGTTGCTTGCAGTGCTCAGGCACTCGTCTGGGGGATAAGTGCCTTCTCTCATTCTGTCCTCTATTTTCTCATTTTTGACTTTTATGGTTTTTCATTTACAAGTCTAATCAGAGAGAGGCAGCAGGATGGAATAGTGCAATCATTCAACATAGATTAACAATAGAGTCAATGGCCTACAAGTGTTTGCAGCATCCCCCAGTGCAAGCTCCTTCAGCCAGGAGAGATTCTAGGAGGCTAAAGCAGGAGCTGCAAATACAAAGCTATTGCTTGAAGACCTCAGCTAAACACACCTGCCTTCCAAACAGACCAGCATTTCCTCCAGGAGCTCCCCTTGCAGGGAGTTTTCAGGCCAGCTAGCTAAGGGAAGGGAAGCATCTCATATCATCTGTTTTGGAAGAAGTTTAAATGCCACCGCTGTTGTGGCCACAGCCCAGGCAAGCTGGCCTGAAGGCAGCTCACTGGGGGTGCCACTCACCCGGATCCACCAAGGCTGGATTGCTGCATCGCCAACCAGGTCCAACTGCGGCTGGGGTCCCGCGGTATGCGCTGCCGCTGCGAGCGCAGCTTCCCAAGCCGGGTGTGTTCATGCAGGCAGCCCTGAACAGCCCCTCAGGGCTGCCCTTCGCAGTTCTACAACCACACGATTGAGGTTTTAATCTCCAAACCCGTTTTTTTTCAGGAAAGAAATAATCTCATTTAGTCATACTGGTAAGAACACATATTACTGTTTGAGTGTGTAAATCCCTGTCAGTGAGATCCTGCAGAACCTAACACCCAGCTGAGGTGTGCAATTTCAGCCCACTGCAAAGGTAGTTAAGGGCACAATTCAGCAAAGCATTAAAAACCTGTGTTTTGTTTTATTTTATTTTAAGCACTTGCGTAAGCACTGTATTGAATCAAGACTTAACACTGTGTATCGTTCCTCCATGCAGGGCTGGCATAGCCAATACTACGCTGGGCTGTGAAGCAGCAGCATGTTACAGGGTGCCTCCTGGCAAAGCACCGCGCTGGTCCTGAGCCCTGCTGCCCTGGGCTGCGCCATCGCCACTGGAACACTGCAGGTCTGCCCATCCTCCTAAGTCATCCCACTCTGCTCTTGACACAAACTGGCTTTCAAAGCCTAACAGGCTAAAATTGCATTTTTAAGAGCAGTCTAAAGTTAAAAATAGTTGACATTTTGGAAGTGACTGCAAGGTAAAATTCAAGCTTCCACTATGTTTGTTAGCTATTGGAAAGTATTTTGAATACAGAAGTTTGCAAAAAAATGATTGCTGCTAAAGAACACAGCTGGAAAAAATATGTCGCATTTTTACAACTGCTGTATACCTAATAAAATATAATAGATTTACTATCAGTTGAAGAATAGATTGGTAAACATGGTAAATTAAGTCCTGTGATGAAGTTTATTAAACCTCAAGGCAGTGCCTACTGAGATAGGAAGGCTAGAAGTTATTGGAAATTCTGAGCCTGCCACCTTCCGTCTTCCATGTTATTTTAGACTGTTGTTACCCAAAAAGGTGCAGGCTATGGTACCTGAATATATACAGACATGCCAGCTCCATGATGCGACTCACTACGCCTGGCCCATAATTTACCAGCTTTAACCCTCCTGTGAAATGACATCTATATAAATATTGTTAATAGCACTAACATAATGTTAAGTCAGGTTTTACTGGACTCCCTCATACACCCTTTGGATTTATTAGCTATAGGATTTGAAGTAAATTTTTATTAGCCCAAGTTAAACCCAGCTACCATGGGCTTGGCATTTGGGTTTTCTTTCCCCCATCTTTCTTCCTTTAGCTGAGCTTGGGCCCCCTCTTCGCAGCCCAGTGCTTCCTCCCTCAGACCGAAATGTCCTCGGATAAATCTTAAGGAATGAAATATTTATTAATTTTCCTAACCAGTGTTGATCTCATAAATTACCAGGACTTTTTCATGAAATGGTTATTAACATCCATGGCTGTATGTTAATGGCTTATTGACCAAATATGGGATAATTAGACCCTAGGAGCACTGGCCACTGTGATCTATGAGAAGCAAATTTGGCCCTTATTACACCAATGACCTATTTAATATCTACTGATGAATTTAAGGTAGAATCACAGGCAGAATTTGTTTCAAGGAGCTGCCCTCCAACTAATGAGGAGAAAGATTCTTGTATAAAATCTATTGATCCAGAAAAAAATACTAACAAAAATCATTTTTTGTAACTGATGATTAATTGGCTAAATAAGTGTTAGACTGAGATACACCAAGAAAACACTGGTAACCAGATATTTCCTGGGATTAACAAGACAATGAGTCTGTCTGACTAGAGGGCCCTGCCTTCTCTCCCAGCTTTGAAGGATTTAGGTCCTAATTTATACTATGAGGATTTGTACTAATATTTTTAAAGAATTTAGACATTTCTGCATGCTACAGTTTCAGGAACCACTGTTTAGACCTGCTGCAAATAAGCAAGCTGTGTTTGGTTTAAGTTCTTATGCATGCTGCATGCTGCTCAAGGAGACCCTTTCCTCTGTCATCTCACAGTATTTAAAATCAAATTAAAGATAAAATAAAAGGAATCAAAGCAAAGCCAGAAAGGAAGGAATATGCTTTGTTTGAAGTACTCTAGCTATAGCCTCATTGTAGGCAGGATGCACAAGTCTGAGCGCAGTTTAAAAATTAAGATGGGGATTGTTTTGTGCATACAAAAAAATCCCTCAGCTGATCCAGCAAACTGATTTGCACTCCGGTCCTGTGACCCAGAAAGGCTTCTATAGAAACCTATGTACTTGGAGTTGTTACAGGCACATCTCAATCAGTGGAGAGGACTTATCTGAATTCCCCATTGTTTTGGATCCAAAGAAATGCCATGTAAGTAATGGTACATGTCTGCCGGCTCCGCAGTGCTGTGCCTCGCTGGGCGCTTCCAGCCAGGCTCCCCTTCCCCAGCTCATTGCTTAGTCCAGCTCCTAAAGCCCTGCTCTGGCTGCTTACCCAGCTCGCCTGCATCTCTCACAGCCTGCAGCGTCACAAATGAGGAGAGACTGGTTTGGCAGGTCATCGCAGAGATCCTGTAGCACAACTGATGAGGGAGAGGAAACAATTTATTGCCCCAAATAAATGCTATAGTTCCAAATATCAGGCAGCTACCACTCTTCTTATCCTACTCACTATAACTTTTAGGTCCTATGCAACTGCTAACAGTGATTTTAAACTCGTTCTCCCTGCCAGATTCAGCTTTTCTCTAAGAAGGGGTAAGCCCTTGAAGGGATTAACTGATCGCTGCAAACAGGAGCTCCGCGAGTTCTCACAATTCAGACCTTGCCAAAGCTCCAGGACACCACAACAAGTAATTTAAACCTCCATTGCATTTGGAAAAAAAAAAAAAAAAAAGAAAGAAAGAAGTCTTCCACAGAAGCTCCTCCATCAAGGCCGCACAAAGCAGAGCTTTCCGGGCTCAGGACAGGCTCAGGTTCCCGGCCGGAGCTGGGCTCAGCACAGCACGCCCGTGCCCACTGGGCCGTGGAAGCCCTGCAGACCCCACGCCGGGAGCCTCCAGTGCTCGGACACGCAGATTACTGCAGCAGTGCATCACTGCAGATAAAGTAAATCCAGTAATAAATATGGAGTGCAGGAGTAGACGGCAAGGAGTAATTCACAATAGCTATTGTACCTCTCCAATTCACTGTACTAGCAGAGATTGCCTGGAGGTAGATAGTGGAAATATTAGAAGGTGAAATAAGAAGGAAGTTTCCCTAACTGAGCTGAGGACAAGCTTTATAGGCTAATGAAGGGACAGATGACACAGACAAAAGAAAAATACCAGAAGAGATAAAAAGGAAGAATTAATATATGAAAAATGAAAGCAAGCAGATTAAAAAATAGAAAGCTACCAGCACTCCCTTTGCTCACATATTATTCCCTAATTACAGATAAGAACCCAGGGGCTGCAGTCAGACACACTGTTTTAATCATTTTTATACCATTTTTCCTGCTTCTTTTGCCCTCTCTCAAGGAATCTACTAACAGCCATCACTAAAGACGGACAGACAGGCAACACACCCAGCACTCCAGGCACACCTGGCAGATGTGCCCAGAGGACAGGGAAGCTGGGGCTGGGGCTGGGGCTGTGGCTGCCACTGCTGCTCTTGTTCCATCCACCTCTTTCTCAGCTGCACTAGGAACACAGCCAGCCCCAGCTGGCTGAAGGGCTTTTAATAGCTACCCCCCTCCCAGATTGCTTAACTGCAGGCAGTTGAAGAGGGTATTAAGCACAGTGACTCACGCAGGACTAGGGATGCTGCTATCCAGGGAGAACGAGAAGGCATCTGAATCCAGCCCAGATGCAATCAAAATAGTAAAAGTGATGAGAGTAGGGGCTGCCCCAACAAGGGGCTATGAGCCTTACAAGGACAACCAACACTGTAAATGTCAAAACCCTGCTCCCGAGAGCAGAGCGAGAGTGTCCTGGGCCCAGACCCACAGCTCCCATCCTTGCACTGCCTGACCAAGCACCTGCTTTGTGCTCCGTTTCCTTCACAGAGTTTTATTGCCAGCCAACAAACACCTAGATTTAAAAATTAAATACAAAGAAAAGAAAAACAGCTTCCTTTCCACTATCTATTGAGTTCAAAAGGAAAATGCTGTAGATCTTCCCTGTTTTCTCGCAAAAATGGTGTCACTTTTGAAATGGATCACCTGGCTGCACTGGGCTCTGCAGCTGCAGAGAATTCCTCTCTCCCTGCTGATCCCCGCCAGCCTGTGCTAATGCTGCCTCCCAATACCTCTCCCACCCGAAATTTGCTCTTTCTTCTTGTGACAGGGTGTAAGAAAGAATAGGTGCAGATTTTAACCTCTATAATAGACACTAAATCACATATATTTGTTTTCCTTTATGCTGGGAAAATGTCCCCGAGGAAGCATGTTAAATTTGGGCTTTAAAAGCACCAATTTAGCTATTATGAGTTTTCTATGCTTTTTCTATTCAGGGAATGTTTGGCTTGAATACAGTACGTAGAAGAAATAAGATCAGCTCAACTGTTTTAAAGCTGATTGACACCTTGGGTTTTTTCCCTTGTAATCTGAAGCGAAAGAAAAAAATATAAAGGGAACCAGACACTCATTTAAAAGAAATTATTTCCTTGCCTACAGTCCCTGATCAGGGCTGCCTGTGCAGGGAGAATGAGATCTCATAAAAAGCCTTTCGTGGGTTCTTTTTCACATCATTTCGGTTCAGGTTTTGGTGGCAGATGAACTGTATTTCATCAGAGTTTAGAGGAAATTCAAAGTGAAGTTAAGGAAGTTGCTGTAAATGAGAAAAAAAATTCCCAACAAACCCTTTCATTCTAGCTTAAGATATCAGCCAAATCAGGAAACAGCTGTAGCAGAAATATTGTTTTTAATAATCGGAGAAAGCAGCGGAGACGCAGCTTTTGTTGGAACAGTGACCCCCAATGGCGAGAGCGACATGGGCTGCGGGGGATGAGGAGACCCTGGCCAAGGCGGAGGACGAGGGTCGGCCTGAAGCCCTGGCCGGGCACCCCGCGAGGCCCATGGCCTCCCAGCCCCTGGCCCGTGGGCTCCGCGGCGGAGGCAGGCCCTGCCCCGCTGGCTCCCTGGGGATGGTGCTGTGCGGGGATACGCGGCCTGTCGGCAAGCGGCCTCTGCGGAGGCTCTGGCTGATGCGCAGCCCCTTGGCGCCTGGTGTCCACCTTCCACCAGAGCTCCTGTTCCCTGTGGAAAACTCGCTGGAAGCTGGGAAGGCACCCTGGGGGCCGAGCCCTGTCCAGGCTCCTCCCGGGGCACCCCAGCACCCTGGTCACTGTGAGGCACTGGGCAGTGGCGGGAGGCACGGGGCTGTCCTGGGGCAGGAGGACGGGCACCCCGAGGCGCTGCAGGCTGTCTGCCCAAACCTGTGCCGCGCCCACAGACACAGAGCCCTCGTGGGTGGGCAGGGTGGGTGACCCTCTGGACAGCACGCCACACATGAGACGGCAGTATGGGGTTAGAGAGAAGTCCCACAAGGCAGGTGTCCTCATCCGCTCAGCTGCCCCGGGGAGGGTGAGGGGGGCTGATGTGAGCCGCAGTGGCTCACGGCTAGTGGGGAGTGGGTGGGGTGGCCCCTTGCGGGGGGCTCTTGGCAGAGAAGCTCTGCAGGAGACAGCCTTGACCCAGGAGTCCCAGCCTTGTCCAGAGGCCAGGTTTCTTGCTGATGGGTGGGGGCACCCGCCCCTGGGGGCTCAGAAATGCCCTGTTGCTCCTCCAGCACGGTGAGCACGCAGCCCGAAGCCTGAGCGGCCAGGCGCGCTCCTCCGCTGCCTGCCCTGTCACAACGTGTTTCGGTTGTTCGGCTTGGGTGGACCACAAGGGCGGAGGACGAGGAGTGGGATGCTCCCTGCTAATAAAAAGAACAAGGGACATAACGTCATAATGGCTGCACCACGGAGCCTCTGTCTGGCCGCTGAATTTCTCTGTCTTTACGGCTGCAGAACTGGAAGTGCCTGATACGCTAGGTGCAAGATATTTCTTTTCTTTCTGGTCAGTACTCATAGTCTTGTGGTTGAACGGTTTGTTTATCCTGACAGAATGTCATCCGGCTTGGCTTTGATTTTGCAAATAATCCACCTCCAGCTATGAATGCTCTCACTCCGAGATAGCCTTAACTTTCTTACCGCCATAGGGCATGGGATGATTTCATGATGGTTAAGGGGAGATGAAAGGATTTTTGCCCTTGTCCTTTTCCCTTGTTTTGAGAAGTAAACAATAAAGTTTAAGCCTTCCCACAGAAAATCTGTAAAAATGTGAGAAGACAGTAGAGACCAAATAATTATCCATAATCAATACAGTTAAAGTCAATGGACTCTGCGTGTCCTCTTCTAATAGACTTTGTTCTGGGTTGTACCTTGACAGTTTATTTAGAAATATGAACTCTGTAAGGAATGGCTATTTGACTATGTAATCTTGTTAAACTCATAAATTCAGTTGGTCTGAAGTCTATATCATTGAAGCCAGCTGGAACTAAATGTTTTGATAGCTAAAAAATGGTTCATTGAAGAAAATTCTGAAATAATGGGACTAATAAGTTGCCAAGAGAACTGTTTACACAGGCCTAAGTGAAATTATCATAAGGCAAGGGGAAAAATTTTTGACCCACATCTTAAATTCTTGCTTAGTCAAGTTATGCAGGCAAATAGATTGTATAATGGGACATATTTATAAAATAAAGCTGATTAGTGATGTTGGTGTCTTATACAACCTACGTCCAGCATTAAATCAGATTAATTTATAGGTGATTTTGTTGATGAGCACACACTGATGCTCCTATGGTGTGAATTTCAATAACTTGCTTTCCTCTTTGGAATCCATAATTCTATTATTTGAGACACTTCATTGTTATAGATAACACATTTTAAGTGATATTATTTATGCTGTTTCATCTTGTCACTTAGGTTCTTGCTCAAGTTCATTAATGTATTGTGCTCCTCTCTGTACAAGAGGGTGCAGTGAGAGCAATTGATTTTAAGTCCACATAATGACTGATGATATCACGCATGTTTACCGCTTTGACACTGCAGACTAGATGCTAATGCTGCAGAGATAAACATGATGTCATTTTATGCAATTAAACACTTAATATACAGCAGGTAATGATTTGGTAAGCTTGGCACATGCAAGCAGTGGCTTTTAATCTTATTAACAGGGGTGGGATGACGCCACAAATGATATACACATGCCCAGTCTGTATCAATAAAAAATTTTTTTACGGGCTTGGGTCATTCCGCTCTGATAGGATGAAGATGCCTAAAATATGTCCCTAGCAGCTCATGAACAGCTTTTATAGAATCCAAGAAGAGATGTGAGATTTGACCAGCCTGAAAACAAACAAGTGAAGTGTTCCTTAAGGACCTCTGTCCTCCACTTCCCACGCTGTAGTTGCAAGCAGCAAGGGTGGGTTAGGTGGGTTACTTACTGACTGCCGGCACTGCCTACGCTCCAGTGCGCAGCCCTGGGTGAACCGCAGCACGCCAGTGTCCCACCACCTTCCCTAACCTCTCTGGCCTTCCTTATCACTAGTGGGTGCCCATCTATGGAAGCTGCCAGGTGACAACAACCTCCTTGCTGTTGGCTGAGGATGGAGTGTGACCTGCTCTTTAGGGGAAAATGTCTCAAGAATGACTCTCAATCTGCTGGACCCGCCGCAGTCCTGTCCCCTCTCCAGGGCAGCGCAGCCTCTGCTCCTCTTTGTGGCTCCGGTCTCTCTCCTCCTGCAAATGCTTTCAGTGGCCAGGAGCCGCTCGGCCTTCGCCTCAGCTCCACAGATGTGGTAGCAAATGGTCTCCTTCCACAACAGTCAGTATTTCCCAGCTTTGACAGATTAGCCAGAGTAATCACAGATTTTATGTGGCACAATTAACATATCTTTTCTTTATAGCTATTGCACATGAATTTGTCTGTGATAAGCAAGGTCAAGCTGTGCACCAAGCCAGCACCATCCTTTAGGGCAGGTCCCAGACTCACACTGCTGCCTGGCAGGAGGTGCTGGCAGGCGGCCACACACTGAGTTGCTTCAGTAACTCAACAGTGAGTTGACTGCAGCATAAACCTCTCCAGCGCTTGTAGAAGAACTGCCTCTCCCCCATGGTTGTTAACTTGGAGATGGCAGGCACAGATTTTAAGACCTCCTCCTTGAATTACTGGAAAAACAGGAAATTCAGCAGTCAAGAAGGTGGTGGGCTGGGATCTGGGGAAGGCCCAAGGCACCACCACAACTGGCATTCTGCAGCTGGCACTTGGGTTGACTAGCAGATGACAACACGGAGCAAAGCTCTAGGAATGTGGAGCAGAGGACAAGATTTTCAAAGCCATCCCCAGATGCCAAAATGAAAGACCTGGCTTTGTAAAAAGCATGACATTCAGACAGTGATTCTGTCTGAATTTCTGGAGTCTCATAATTTTCTGGGGAAATGCTTGTGACTAGAGATGCTCCAGCCAAAGGTGGAGATGAAGGAGCTGAGCAAGCTGGAACTCACTGGACCGACCCCGTTTTATTAAGCCTCTGTGCAGCCTGGTCTCTGCGGGAACCTCTCCCCCCTCTCCTTTCTGCAAGAAAGGCAGTTGCTCTCCTGTGCTGCCCTTTCTGACAGATCCCTCAGTCCCACTGACCTCTGTCACGGCTCACCCTCTTCCCACTTCCCTGAAATCAATTACCTGCTCTGCACTGCTCCATATTCATCAGGGCTCCATCCATTTGACCTGCAGCCGCCTGCTCCCTCTCCAACTGGAGCGCTGCTTCCAAGGTTTGTGGAGGAATGGTTCTGTCTTTGCTAATCAAGCAAAGAGGGGTCAAGCTAACAGTGGGCTCCTGGGCTGGTCCTGCTCTGCTCTGGGGTGCAG
Organism: Ibycter americanus; assembly: GCA_035590275.1. Classification (NCBI taxonomy): domain Eukaryota; kingdom Metazoa; phylum Chordata; class Aves; order Falconiformes; family Falconidae; genus Ibycter; species Ibycter americanus. The sequence continues at coordinate 1,996,198 of JAVJGI010000065.1, read as the reverse complement.
TGGTGGCTCTGCCTTGCTCCAGAGCAGCAGTAGCGTTGAGCTGCGCAGGTGTGAGAGCAGAGGTGCTGACTGTGCCTGAGGGGCGGCTGGCCATGGTGGGCCATGTGTGCCTTGGTGGGGAGAGGATGCTCCTGGAGAAGGAGCGAAAGGAGCTGAGTCTGTCAGGGAGCACTGCCAGAGTCAAGGACAATAACTGGGTTTCTCTCGCGAAACCAGGAGCAGGGCCACCCTTGCTCCCAACAGCTGCGGGCGCTTCAGTGGTGCCCTGGGGGGCCCCAGTGTCACACCAGCCTGGGGGGCTGGCCGCAGGACAGGGCTGCACCTGGCTGTGAGCCAAGTTAACCGTGGCTGACCCTGCATGGTAGGAAGTGCACAGCCCCTAAACGATGCTTTCCCCCTTTTTATTTCACAGGCTGGAGTGATCCATGGGCCCCAAGATTAACCCCAACAGCTGCCACAGAGAGTGTCAGGCTTTGTGCTTCATTTACTCTCAAATAAAACAATATCTGTGTGACAGGGGATGTTGATCCATGAGTAATTCAGCAGAGGCTTCTGCAAAGCTCCCTTCGCAGAGCAATGTGCAGGCTGTGCCTCTGCGGAGGCAGGGCAGGCAGCAATGCACTGCTGGGACTGTCCCTGCCCGCGGCTGCCCATGTCTCTGGCCTCCGGCTGCCACCCAGCCTCCCACTTCGGCCCGCTTGGTCCGTTTGGCTTGTCCACTGACCAGCCACACTTACATGCTTGCCAGGGCCATGACAGCAGTTGCCCAGCTTGCCTTTTCCATCAAGTGCTTCGATGCAAGGACTGGGCTGCCCCTGGGGATGGCTGCTGCCGCAGCTCTGCGCTTAGCAGGGCTCCACCGGCTTCGGGTCTGGGGCTTGCGTGTCCCCTCGCTGATCTCTGGGACAGAGGCGGAAGGGTGTAGAGCAGGGATGTATCATGCATCGTGAGGAGACACCCACTCACCAAGCAGATCTTGGCACTGCGGCACTCATAAATCACCACCAAGTCGGTGCTGTTTGTGGGAAGCTGCACCGTGCCGGGGACATGGGGCTGGGAACCGACTCCTCACTTCTGCAGAGGCTCTCATGTTGTGCCCGGTGCCTTTGCCAAGCCTCAGGAGCCAGCCCTGCTGCTGGCCCTGCAGGGCACTGCCAAGGGCTGTCCTGCCCACGGAGCCTGCTGGCAGGCCAGGCGGCAAGGGGAGACCTGTAGGCAGGAGGGAGTGGATGACAGCGGGGCTGAGCGCTGCCATCAGGCAGAGATGAGCTGAACGTAAAGCCTCTGCCACGCAGGGGCTGAGCCCCATGCTGCTCTGCAGAAGATGGTGCTGTTTCTGGACAGCGTCCCAGAGACTGCTGCACGAGTACGTGTCCCTGTGCCACAGTGGGGCTCAGGCTGGACCTTTGTTTTTCTTTTAGGTTTTCTTTCCAAACAATGGCACCAGGGTTCGTGTTTGGATTTCATTTCATCTTCTTTCCAAAGTCTCTGGGACACGCCTGGGTTAATATTATAGTTTATCAACAATCAGCGCTCAAGAAACAGGTTCTCTTTGGGTGATATTTAATGAGCTTGGAAATGAGAATATGGCTATGCTGTTGTAGGAGACAGGAATGAGAATTTTAATGAGGGTTTATGTTTAATAAAAGGTTAATAAATTTTAATTAAATTAAACCAATAAAGTTCAATATTTGCTTAGCATATCAAAGTTCTGTTTGGTGTGGTGGTGTGTGAAATGCTAGCTCACACTCTGCTAACACAGGGGTCTGTTTCCACTGGCATCACCAGCCCTGGCAGCACAGGTATAGGAAAAAACTCCGGTTATGGGAAGGGACCATAGGAGATGTTTGAATTTTGGGATGTTTTGCGAATGGGTCATCACCAGAGGTACCAAAGGCCCCTCCCTGTCTCATGGACTCTCATGTTTGCTGGCAACGGATGCTCAGCTACCTCCAATGTACCAGAGTGAACTGGTGCCACACAAGAGTGACATGCAGCTTTCTGGCTAAGAGCTTTCCTGTGTAAAACAACGTCTAGGTTGGGGAAAGTGTTTGCTGCTCATTTGCTCCCTTGGAAGCCCCATCGGGTTTCATATCTGACAAAATTTTCTTTAGTTTCACATTTTAAAAAATGAGAGCTGCCTCTCAATTACAAAAGACCATTTCAAGACAAATCTTACAGAAAATTTGAAATAAATCCTGTTAAGTTATGAATGTGGTGAAATGGAAACCAGTCGGACACTGGAGCGGTTTCACAGGCCCGCACTGTGAGCAGCCTGTGGTGCTGAGCCCCACCGCCAGCTCCCTGCTCGCTTTGCACATTCCGCTGCGGTGCTGGTGCCCCCTGCCCCGCTGCCAGCCCGGACCCTGCCCAGGCTCTGGAGGGGTACTGGGGGGGGCAGGGGGCCAGGCACAGCGCTGACCCCAGTGCCAAGCCCAGCTGGCCAGGGCAACAAGCTGTGCCAGGCTGCAGCCCTGCATCACCGGGGACTTGGCCAGGAGCGCAGGCATGGTGGGACGCGGACACAGTGGAGTCATTTTGGTGCCACGGGCTGGACGCAGGGACATCCTCAGCCCTGTATTCATGCAGCAGCTCTCGCAGTGGCTGGCAGTGACCTGGTGGTCTCGCACAGGGTCCTCCAGAGAGCTGCTGAGCACCGTTGTGCAATTGCAAGAGAACAGCTGGCATGAAACATGGCTTAATTGTTTACAGAGGCCTTGGCCAGATGTGGTGCGTGCTCCCTGCACCGGGTCACAGCTAATCAGCCTGGGAAGGAAGGGGGACGGGCAGGCTGACACAGCTCCTGCCGGACAGGAGCCAAAGCCTGGCACAGCCTTTGGTGTGGGCAGGAAAAGCAGCTGGTGTGGCACGGTGTGGTGTGGCACAGCACAGAATGGCATGGCACAGCACAGCGTGGTGTGGCACAGCACTGCCAGAGCACTGCTCAGCTGCTGGTGTCCCACGGGCAGCCAGGACGGCATGGCAGAGACCCCACAGGCCGTAGCACTTGTGGCTGTTGCTGGCTTTGGTGAGACTGGGAGCGCCATCGGTGCTCTCACCTTCCAAGGGACTGCCAGCAGCTCCTGTGCCAGCATGCAGCACCCCTGCTCCCCATTCACTGCTGCAGGCAACACACGCTGGCACAAAATATGAATCCTGCTGGATGTACAAGAAATGGAAAAGCTCAGGGTTTATTTCAGAGCAATGTAGGCAGACAAAGCCAGAGCTTTGTGTTAGCTGCTAGTGCCGCTCGGGAGCCCCTCTCGGCTCAACCCCTCTGCTGACTCGGGAGGAGTTTGGGCTTCAACTCTTGGTGGCAACCAGCCTCTCCCAGCATGGCGAGGGAGAGTGGCAGGCGGGGAAACGATTAAGAAGTGTTATTAGGAAGCTTCACAGGCAATAAATGTATTTCTCCTAAAAGAACTGGAGGAATATTTGGATTATTACATTTATTAGAGTGCTCAGCAAATGTGTTACACCCATATGACAAATAAATGTGATGGTTTCAGATTTCATTAGGCAGCCCCGGGCAGCTGTGCTTTGTCCCAGCCACAAACGAGCAGGGTCTCTGTCATGATGCCTTAATGGTCATTTTTGCATCAGTAGTAACGAATGCACCGAGTGTGGTTGTACATCCCTTAACCCTTTCCCAGCTCCGAGGCCGTGACGCCAGAGCTCCCAGGGTCTGGGCATAGCTGGCGCAGGGGGCAGACCCTTCAGTCCAGAGCAACCATGCATGGGCGCCAGTTTTCAGGATGAGGTATTATTTGTAGCCCTTAAGCAAGATGGCGGCAAAGAGGAAGGAGCTCTGGGAACCCAGCGTCACCTCTGCCAGCCTCGCCTGCGCTTGGGGCCAGATCCTCACCGGCAGGAACCTCCCGGTCCTGGGCCAGAGCTGAGGCAGCACTGTGCTGTCTGCAGGGGAAGGAGTGTGGGAGAGCAGAGTGGTGGAGAGAGACAATAATTGCTCTTTTTTTAATTTTTTTTTTTTTTTAAATTTACCAGTGTCAAAACCAATCTGAGCAGCGGATGCATATATTTAAATTAAAAGTAATTAAAAATGTGCTGCCAGAAAAATGCATGATGGATTCAATGTAAGAAAATGAAGTAATAAAATACTTTATGGATTAACTCATATCAGACTGTTTTGCAAATTTATTTTTCATTATGATACATCCATATCAGATAATGTCTGAATTTATTATGCTGCCTTCAGGCAGGCAGTGTCTGAAACCTTCGCAGTCCCATTTGGGTCTCTGTGACTGGTGAGCAAGGTTTCTGTCATCATTTCTTAGTGGTCACTTCACCTCAGTAATAATGAACGAGTCAAGCAGGGCTGTTATTTTCTTTAATCTCTTTCCTCATATTAAAAAAATACAGCCAGCCACATCATTATTGCAGCAGGCCCAGAGGACTATTTCCAGGTCATTACTCCAGTTCGTCTGAGCGTCTCAAGGTCCTAAAGGGTTTGGGGTTATATGCAATAAGGCGTTCGTCGACAACATTTCCCTTGAGCCCTAGGTGTTAATGAGAAAGATTTTCCATGTGGCTGTTAACACTGTGCGGTTTAAAAAGTCACAAAGAAAATGGGATTTCCTACTTCAGCTTTCTGTCTCGTTGTGGATCTTTTTGTTTGCATACCGTGGGAGGATATTTACCTCTCTAATTGCTTGAATCCACACAGTTATTTTTCTAGAAGGGGGAATCTTAATCATGTGCAGGGTAGATTTCCACCAGCCAAGTTTGAAATTTTCTGGCTTTATCACTTTTTATCATCCCCATATTATTCTGACAGAATATTTTTTTCCCCTTTGTGGACAGAAGAAACAACTGAAAACCTACAGCAAGGTTAATGCCATCAAAAATTCCATTTTTTGCCCAAGACAGAGGCCTGATGTAACAATAAGCATTTGTATGTTATAACAGGGTTATAGATTGCTGTTTGGTGCCTCCATGCTGCATCTCACGGGACAGCCTGGTAAAGCGATTACACAACTGGAGTGTGCTGCAGAAAAACCTTGAGACTAAATGAGAGGGTGCAGGGCTGAGTCCCCAACCCTGGGCAGAGGCACAGCCACGCCAGGGCTGCAGGCAGGAGCCACTCCAGAGCGTGGTGTCTGCTGCAGGGAGGAGGTGTTTGAGGCCATCACCGTGACCTCAGGGTTGCGTACCAAATACTACATCTTGGTACATCTATCCAGGGTGGGCAGGAGCTGCCCTGCGCTCCCCTCCCGGCTCCACTCCCTGCCCTGCAGCGCCGGAGTGATGACCAGTCCCTCTTGGGAAGGGGCTTTGGGGTGCCCATGGCCATCCCAGCCACGTGCTTTGCTCACACCAGGAGGATGCCAGAGCCCCGAATCCCATCTTGCATAGTCAAATTGGGGGATTTCAAAACTCAGAGGCTTAAACTGTCTAACCTAACTTTTGATGAATATTTTTGTCTGCTCAGCATCTTCAGCTATTTGCCAAACCAGAGCCCACTACACTTGTGGTGTGTTTTTAGAGCTGCTATGAATTTTAAAAATGTGTAAAAATGACAGGATATTTACAAAAGCATTGATTTTCCTATTTATTTTTATGCATTTTATTAACTAAAACATTTTAAAGTGTAACCACTGTGTATTAAATTTGCTCTGCAATGTTGGATATGAATCTCAAACAATAAAACAAATTGAATTCTTTATAAAGCAGAAATTTAGAAAAAATACAATTAAAAATGCTGCCTGTGCTGCCAGGCAATTGCTGCAAAACACTGTCCCTGCGGACAGCGGCTGGCTGCTGGCTGCCCTTTCCTGGGCAGGATTTTGCTGAAGCTTCCCCCCACATAAGTCCTCTACAGAGTCATGAACAAGTAGATAATGCACCGACAGCCATATAGATAATTCTATGAATTTCATATCTGAGGACAGCTTGGAGCAAGGATACACTGTTATGTTAACAATTTTCATAACCACTTACTCAAACAAACCTGAGCTCCTTTATACACCAGTCCAAAGGCTTGAAATTTTCTCGCCCCATCCTCAGAAAGGACATTTTACAAATTCTTTGAAAATCTGCCATAGTTTAGTGAGAGTACACTGCTTTGAAGTTCTGTCTTTGCTCATACTCGAGTGCATTTTGCAATAAAACTAATTCCAACTGTGGAGAGATTTTGGTGTATGTAGGCATGCTCACATCCCACAGACCTCACAGACATTTTATCATTAATTTTTAAAAATCCTTCGGAATAGCAATATAATCCCACCAGGAATACAACTGAGTGGGGCCAGTGCTTGAAACGTGCCAGGCTATAGAAATGCTAAGTGTTCTGGGAGGAAAAAAAAGCATCTTAATCCAGGTACTCAGAGTTACTGAATACATATCAATTTCCCCCTTAACCTGCTCTTTTAAAGCTGTGCAACTGCACAAATCTAGTTATTAGCACAACTTAGATGTAAGATGAGTGCAGAGGCATATAAAAATATCTTGGTTCCCCAATGGGGATAATATTAGCACGTTATTGTATAGCGATATTGTGCAGGAGAGTTTAATTTGCGTTCGTGAAGTGCTTGTGTTACACTGCTGTGCATCGGGAAAAAGCCGATGAGGAAATTCATAATTCTGCTTTCAGTGCCAGGTTTACATAATCCAGGGTCACCCATTGCCTGCTGGCTGAAAAGAAAATATTTGTCCAGGTACAGAGCCGCTGAGAACAAGCCCTCTGAGCACTGCGTGAGGCTCTGCCTTTACATTGCTTCAAAAAAATACAGGTTAGGTGAGCGTGTGGGCACAGCTGCCTGGCAGTGTGCAGCAAGGGGGGACCCAGGGATGCACGGGCAGCCTCGGCGCCAGTGCTGCACATTTAAAGTGATTTTGACTTGGTAACTGAAGTGACAGCAACGGCGTGCAGCTTCCCCGGAGGGAGCATCCAGATTACAGCCGAAGGGGCTGGATGAGAGGGGAGGAGAGGCCCCCAGCGCAGGTCCACATGCGCACGGGCTCTCGCTTCGCCTCTGCAGCACGCCGCACATGTGCACGCGTGCCACAGAGAAATCTGTCTTCGGCCTTAATGAGCCCACGGCAGCTAACCTCCCGCCCACACCTGTTCTTTTAAATCTGTATTACGCTGCAAACCTAATTAACAGCAGATCTTAGAGGCAAGCTGCACGCATGGGCATAAAGCAGGGTACCGCAAGCTGGAATACAAAATCTATATATAGATCCTTGTATCTTCCTGACTCTAAATAGGCTGCACAATAGCTATTTTGGGGAGGAGGCGGTGTGCGGAGAGCCTGCCCGGGGCGAGGGAGGAGCGTGAGGATGCTGGCAGCCGGGGCCCAGGTAGGCTCGTTAATGCGCCTGGCCTTTTCAGGGAAGATTTAGAAGGACTCTGTAATCTGCAAATTCTAAAGAGCTGACGGAGACAGTTATTAAGGGCTGGTAGGTGATGGCTGCTCACTGTGTTATTAAAGTGCTAAAAGATTATGTCTCTGATAGCTGTGTGCTTACAGTGTCCTTCATGACCACTTCCACAGGGACAGAGACAAGGAGAAAGGCAGAGGATCGATAAAAGGATATTACCACTGGGCCAGTCCCAATAATAAGAGAGGTGATATATACACACCATTTAAATTGTCCAACACATTTAATGTTCATTAACACTAATTTTCACAGTGCTGGTGTTTAACATATTATTGCAATGAAATTAATAAAAAATACCCCACAGGAAATATAATTTAACTGTTTATATACTCACCTTTTGATTGCCAATTTCCTGCCGAGCTCTGCTCCCGCGTCAGCGTTTGCAGGAAACAGCAGCTGAGAGAGCCAGTGGCCGGGGCTGGGGAGGGTCCCCGGGGCCCCGCGCCCGGCAGCCTTGGCATGGCACAGACCCACCGCTCCTGGCAGAAACATCTGGCAGAGCCAGGGCCGCCGGTGCCGTGGGCCCTGAGTGAGCGCGGAAGGGGCGAGGGTGCCGGCAGCGGGCTGCTCCCCGGGTTTCCCCTGTGCCCTTTTTCCTCCCTTTATACTTCCCACCTCTTTAGAAACCTCCTCTAGAAAATTTTCCTTTCTTCTCCTTAAGAACTTCTTCCAGATCAGACGAGTGTATGTTCATTATCCTTGTGAAAAATCTCAACTTGAATTTGTTTTAGTGTATGGGCGTTTTTCACTGAACAGGGAAAAAATAAGCATGCAATAGTTTTGTTATTATGCAGTAATTACTGGGGAATTACGTATTTATTTATCTCTTACGAAGCACATGGAAATTGTATTTGGCCACAGTGTATAAATTGTGGTATAATTACTGTAAAATTTATAGTTTTTATACTTCCAACAAGTTAGCTTTTAAATCACACAACCCCCATGTAAATACTTTAAAATTATTCAGTAATTACTTATTTACATTGTAATTAAAATAAGTAATTAGCATACATTTACAGAGGATTTACATACTTATTTGTGAAAATAGTTCCTTGGCAGATGCAAAAGAAATCTTTAGCTGATCATAAAAAAAATAGAAAATATACATGCACTGAGAAGTCTTGGTAGCTGCCTGCCAGTACTCGCTCCCTGCCGCCGCTGCATTTACTGTACCCATGCCTGCCTGGGCTGCGGACGCTCCCATGAAGGCTGGTGCTGGGCAAACCTAGCGCGATCAGGGGCAAAGCAGCCTGAGAACGGATTAAAAGAGCAAGTGCCCATGGCAGTAAGCAGGATCTGTCTGTGGCCCAGGGTTGTCCGCAGCAGCCAGCGCTGACTTGTCACCGAGCGGGGCCCCTCCAGCAGGGACGCCTCACCCAGTCGTCCCAGCAGCTCTGGGCAGGTTGTTGAGTGCCACGGACCCATGTGACTGTGCTCACCGACCCGCTCAGCCTCCACGTGTCCCTGTGGCCGCTGGCAGAGTCTCCCTTGCCCTGTGCAGGAAGCATGGGTGCTACTTTGCAATCCTAATTAAGGAATGAGCATTTTGCAGACCATGCCAGCAAAGGTTGCTTTGCCCATGCTCTGCCAGAGGGCTGGCACAGTCTTCAGCTCCTGGAAACAGCTGGAGTTGCTCTGAAGCAGCAGCCGTGTTCTTAGAAAGTGTGTTGGCGTGGAGGAGAGCAGAATTCAAGCCAAACCTGGCCCTTTAAAAACCCACGCAGGGACCGAGAGGGCTCGGTGTGCAGGATTAGCAAAACATCCACTGACAATCTTCAGGACTGTGTAGTTACTGTGTATGTATTTCAGCTAAACAAGACAAATCTGGCTGATGATTGTGTCTAACTAGGAAGAATGATTGAAGGTCTGTGCCCTCGTCTGTAAGGAAAACATAAATGATGATTGGTTTGAGGCAGGAACTCCCAGGCCAAAGCTAGCAGGCACAGCCGGAGCAGCGTGCTCCAGCACAGCTGCCCGCGGAGGGTCCCAGGGCTGCCGCCCCCCTGCCTGGCGCTGCTGGCAAGCATTTTGCTGGGGGGGAGGCAGGGGGAAGCCTGCAGCAAGGCCCCAGCTGCTTCCCCGAGCCGGACACCAGCCTGAGCAAGTAATTCTTGGAGCAAAGGATTAGGGAAGGGGTATTTTTCTTACAGATCTGCATCCACTGTGGGCTTTCTACTGGAAAAAGGTGCCAATCCCCAAGGAAACACTTCCATCAGATGGAGCATTTGTAGGAGTTTGGGCTGATGTGCGCGGGCTCTGGTGACTCACACATGCTGCTCCTGACACAGGCATGGGACAGCAATGAGTTTTCCTGGGTCCGGAGCAGCTTGCAGATGGACAGCTAGGAGCAGAGGTGCTAGCAAAGATGTTCTTGCTATGAACAAGCTAACACATCTACACAGGTTCTTCCTGGTCCTTTTCATACTGGGACCAAGGTGACAGTATGTCAAGCAACTCAGAGTGCGAGAGCTTTGCCTGGCAGCGGCGGGTGCTGTGGGGCTGCCGGGCATGTCCGGGGCTCAGAGTGGTGGCCCCTTTCTGGGGTCTTGCTTGAGAGCTGCTCTCATGAGCTCAGCAATGGGTTTGCAGCCTCGCACTCCAGCTGGCTTTCTGGGTTCTGCTCACTGTCTTTGTGTGCTCTGTTTTCCCAGACCTGTCATTGTTGTGGCACATTTCGGCCACCACTTTTGTCTTTATTAACAAAAAGTCTGTACCTGGTGAGTGCTGGTGGGAAATGCTGCAGGCATCTTACAGGCATCCAGTGCTTCGTGTAACAGTGAGATGTTTTTCAGGAAATAATGGGTTCCGATGGGCAGACTAATGCTCGTTAATGAGCAGGACCTCATTGTTGGAATTGTGTTAGCCATGTTCAGCCAGTTCAGAAATCCCTTCCTGGTGAGACAATGCAAGGTGTGCACAAAGGGAGGCTCCACGGCAGAGTCTCCATTGTGGAATTGCGCTCCCTCCCCAGAGCACTTTCGCTGGGCCGTTATCACATGCGCTGTATTATTGGATTTCTCCAAAGTCTCCCTTTATCCTTATTAATGCTGTGAATGCTGTAGCAAGGAGTGATATGATCTAACATTGGATAAAATCACAATTTGTCCTTCTTCTTGGTGTAAATGTAACAGGGCTTAACTGTACAAACAAATAAGCCTAAATAGAAACATTTGTGATGATAAATGGGCAAGGAGAGCGCTCTCTGCAAGGTGAGAGATGACAGTGCCTGTGAACAGAATGGAGAATCTCACTGCTTCAGGGTCAGTCTCAGGCAGCCTCAAGGTCAGCTCTGCTGGCTCTCCCTCCTCCTCCTCCTCCTCCTCCCCGCAGTGATGGCAGACATCCCTACACCTCTTGCTCTCCGGCAAGGCTTTGGGCTCCTCTGGCTGCAGCAGGCTCCCGGGGTGCTGCTGTGAGCGTGGCTGGGGTGGTTGTGCTGCGCCGCGCTCGGGGCATGGTTCAGCTCCGGCAGCTCGTTCGGCAGGTGGCAGTGGGGCTGAGCCCTTTCTCCTCCGAGAGGGCTGAGGCTCGCTGGGAGAAGAAAAGGCAAGTCTGCTCAGCAGCACTTAAATCTATTGCTGACGTATTATTGAATTGTTTATGTTACTGGATTGGCATATGGCATAAAACATGTCCCTTTTTTCAACTTCTTGTCTTCCATGTTGAGCAAATAGCACAGAGCTTGGCTTCTTGTGTGGTGCATGGTGTGGCGAGCTCCCCGGGCAGACTGTCCGGCACTCCCACGGCCTCCCGCCCTCAGGGGCCCCAGGGTGGAAAGAAAACAGAGTAAAACCAGATCACGTCCCCAGATTTGCTCAGTGGACGCAATGTTCCTATCGACCTTGCATGTGGGAAGAGGGGAGGAGAGGGTGCAGCGCTGGAGGGGCGGGCCGTGGGGCCGTGCCAGCGGCGTGGGGCTGTGCGGGCAGTGGGGCAGTGCCCAGCAGAGGTGCGAGCAGTGTGCCCCCGGGGTGAGGTTTGCCGGTGCAGCCGAGCACGGTGCGCGGTGCTGACCCCACGCTCCCGTCACAGTGCAGGAGCAGTGTGTAATGAGGCCCCATGCGGATATTGATATGACAGAACAAAAGGCCAAGGTGCAGTAAGGACAGCAATCCGCAGGTCTCAGTCCATTTGTTTTTCACACCAAATCCATCATGGTAATGGGTCACCTTTCTGTGGCAGCTCATGATTACCTGCTTACCGGGGAGCGCGGCAGGTGGGCGGCAGGCTGGGGCGAGGAGGGAGTAGGTGCGGGCCACCTCTCCTGCCGCCCTGGGGATTTATGGCAGGTCAGCGCTGCGCGTTTCCCTGATAGATCAAGTGGATTGGAGTTTATTTGGGTCACAGCGACTGGCGTTGTTTGCTGTGACAGAAGACTGATGGGGAGAGCTCCGGGGAGCTGCCTGGGGAGCAGTGCCCGGAGGGGCCCCCAGTGAGCTGCTGGCCAGGCAGTGGGGTGGCCTGAGGAGCCAGGCTGCACCCCCACCACTGCCCCATGGCTGTCTTTCACCGAGCTGCCCCTGCCTTCACCCTCGGCACTGACAGGTGCCTGTCTGGTGCAGGGAAGGCACTGGGGGTGTCTTCTGCTGCACCCTCCGAAAACCCCTTCATCTCAGGGCTGCAGCCCTCACGCTGTCTGGCCCCCTCCTCCACTGATAGCTCAGTGCATGGTGCATGTCTGCCTTTCAGAAGCAAGGACAGCAGCTCTGGGACCCTTTGCCCCACCGCTGGCAGGGCATCAGCCCAGCGGCACTGGTAGCTAAGCCAAGCGTGGGGCTGAGAGAAAAAATGTTCTTTTCTGTAGCGTCCTGCTCACACACGTTCCTATTTAATATTCATGCACCAAAATGAGACAAGTGCTTAATGAGATCAGCCACGAGTTTCATTTGAACTCCACCAGCAAAGGAGTCCTCAAAATTGCTTTGCAGTGGATGTGCTAAAAAGTTTAATACTCGCACGCTGATAACCTCCGCAGGGATCTCGGCGTGCTCTGCAGCGAGGCGTTTTCAGCTGCTCTCCACCGCTATGGAGAAGAGGGAGCTGGAAATTAGTGCTTATTAAAAACTGTCCCTCCACATGCTTCAGCAGAGGTGTGAGTAGGTTCAGTAAGGTCACAAAGAGTGCAGAGGTTGCATCTGTTGTTCTGCAGGTTGCCTACCTCTCGTTTAGGGTTAATGCTATCAGGGAACGCACCGACAAAAGCTAAACAATGCTCATTATTTCAATGCATAGAAAAACCCAGCCTCAGAAGACAGAGCTAAATCTCACAACATCTCAAGGCATGGAAGCCATCTGTGATAAGAACGGTTGCCTTTCAAAGATAAGGAAACAAAATTGAAACATATTATACATAAATGGCTCCAGGCAATGAATCATTCTGCAGCGTCCTCGCTGTTGGATTGTGGCCATCACAAAGAAAATAGTAATAATGATAGTAACAATAATTAATACTGTGGGTCCTTTTTGCTGCTTCTGGCTGGAGGGCCCTCAGCCAGATCCTAGACACTAGGCCAGGAACAGTAAACATACATTTATGGTAATTTTATTTGAACTCTTGAGAATATGTCCCACACCACTATGATTTGATGGCTTATTAAACCCTGCAGGATACCTTCTCAGGATGGGAGTGCTAGGAGCAGTTGGAGGGAGAGAGAGAGCCATCAGCAGGGACCAGCATCATTTCCCTCCTAATTAAAAGTCAAAATGTCATCTAGGTTTTTGTATTGTAATTGCAATGGTCATTGCAAAGACACCATGAAATCTGGCTGCATTAGCACTTCTTTGGGGGGAGGTCTGGTGAATGAAGATGTATTGAAGGCTGCTTTCTGGCATTCTTCTTGTACAAGTCCAGGCTTTAAGTGCAGTAAATGAGCCCCCTGCCAAGAACTCACCTCACCTCTGGGCCCCCCCTCCCCCCAACTATATCAGGGGATTTGAATGAAAAAAAAATCATACATTCCAACCCTAAACGATACCAGTAAGTTTGTGCAAGCTTATGTAAATCACACAAAAAGTGACAAGTTTTCCTATTAAAAGATAATTGTAATCAGGGTGCTGGACGTGCGGTGCACTGATGATTGGAGATAGACGGGCAGCATGAAAAGATGGATCGTTTTAATTTGCACCAATTAAATTGAAGTTCATGGGATCATCTTCTTCAATCTTCATGAATACTTTATTTTCTGGCTGCTATGGAGCTATTAAAAAGAATGATTGAGCCAAGAGCTAGGCATAGTATATTTTATGAAATATCACCTTTAAAGAATTTGAGTGCGCCATTTTCATAATGAGTTTTCTAGTACCTAATACCCTTCTATATTACTACATTTTTAAAGTGGATTGATCTGGAAAGTGCAGAAAGTGCAGGTAATGATACATTTTGCTAGGATAAGGTGGCTGATAATGTATCATGTTACTGCTCTGAGAATAATAGATTGCCTTGTGTTTGAGATGTGGCATTCTTATTTTGGTGCTTGCCTTGTGCAGACAAGGGGAATCCTCTATGTCTCCAGAAAAAAAAATGTTTAATTGTTTGTGCAATTTCCTTCTTGTTTCTTCTTTGTCTTTTCTGTATAGTTTGTGACCTCAGAAAAAGATTTCTGAGGTTTGAGGGAGGCCGTTCTCAGGTATGCATTTCTCTTGATGGATGTTGTTAGAACAGAACAGCATGTAGGAGACAACACACTACAGGAGATAAAGAAATACACAACCCTATATTATTTACCAGTGCCTCACATTCTCTTCCCAAGAGAAATGAGTGATGATAGCTTCAAAAGGATAAGTCAATGAGAAGGGTGGTCATCTCTCACTCACAACTGCCAAAAAGGCCCCAAGTCTCACTATTTCACACACAGACAAATCAAAAGCGTAACGGGAAACCAGTGATGCTCAGCCGTGTGCTGGATTTGAGCCTATCCTGCTGTTCTCAGCCAGCTTTTGTGGCTGTGGAGCTGAGATATTCCTTCTGAGGTGCTGCCGGCCCCACAGCCACACGGCTCTAGTCCAGCTCTCTCTGCTCCAAGCTGAAGCAGCACGCGGCTGTGGCTCCCAGGTGTTGGCACTGGCACCTGAGAAACTCCCGAGCACTGTGAGAGTACCTGTCAAGGCTGGGGTGGGTACCGCTTCTGTGACTGCACTCTTATCCTGTAAATAACTCATATTAAAGTTACACTGGATAAAATGTGGATAAATGCGCAGGAAGTCATGGTCCCTTCAGTGCCTGCAGGATTCACTGCTTGGGTTCATTTTCATGGCCAAGGAACTGGGAGACGCCACCCTTTTAGGAAGTGCCAGTCAGAGCATGCAGGGACGTGACTTCCAAGCTCACAGGACTGCAGGAGCAAGTGAGCGCGTCCCGCGGGGACAGCCTGCTGCCAGCAGGTGCCAGTCCCAATTCCCAGGGGTGCATCCTCAGCACTGCAAGCCACAGCAACATGATGCCATCTCTCTCTACATAGGTTTAAGCAACAGCAATCATAATTAACCCTGCTAATTAATCAGGGCATAACATATTAATTGCTAGCACACAAGGCTCCAATTGAGCAGGTGCTGTGTGGGAATCTAATAGGATAATGAACTGACTAGCAGTGCCACGTGCAGCAGAGTGCACATCACTTGGAGGGACAGGCTTGGCAAAACCCAGCACTTGGCCAAAAATCACTGCCGCTCTGTGTCACCTCAGAGGTGGGTGGAGTTTGGGGAGCACAGGGTGCCAGCCAGAGGGGGAGGTGGGAAGGTAGGTGTCACGGCTGCCCACCCTCCCGGAGCCACGTGTTGGGAGCAGCTGGTGAAAGGGGCTTGGCAGGGATGGGACAGAAAGGCCAGGGTGGTCCTGCAGCGCACAGGGAGCCAGTGGTCAGCACCCAAACCATGGGATGTGAGACTCGGCAGCAGATAACCGATGAAGTTCCCTGTTGATGCTGGAGCCAGGCCAGTCAATCCTGCTCCTGGCTCCTTCCCCATGCTGCAGCCTTTCCTGCTGGGGTTTCAGTCCTTTGACTGCACAACCTGACTACTGCAGAGAGGGGAGGTCTTTAATAAGCCCTGGTGCTCAAGGTTTATCAGACAGTGGAGTAGGTTCAGACTTTAAAACTTTTTTTTTTTTGTACTTTCTTTTTTTTGCCACTTAGAATGCTTCTGAGAAAACATTGGAGGAAAATGGAAGCTACTGAACTTCAGGCACCTTACAGACATATTTTCTAGTTAGACCTACATGTAAGCTACCTAATGCAGTCTACTATTTTTAAAAATGTAAATTTTTGGGCATTAGTTATTCAGACCTTACTGTCTCCAGCAAGGCTTTTTTTTGCTGGGGAGGGTGGTGGTCTGGTCTGCTTTGGTTTGGCTTGGTTTTTTCTGTTAGGAGAATGAAGCTCCAACATCAAAGAAATACTTTGTTGCCTTATAATAAATATTTATATTTGGCAGCAGGAATTATCCAGGCCCTTCACCAGCCTTGCTCGGGAGCCCTCCCAGCCTGCAGAAGAGCAGCAGCAGCCCACACTGTGCAGGGTTCTGGGCAGCAGCTCCGACACCCGGCTGGTGGCACTGGGCACTGTAAAACCAGGGCCAACCTGCCCCTTTGGGAGAGTGCTCTGGGCTCAGCACTGTCTCCTGGCAAAAGACCCCCTTCTCCTCTACTCCCCCGGGCACGTCGCACCTGAAGCCTCTCCTCCTCCTGCTGCCAGCAGCTGCATTTAGTGCAGCAACATTCAAAGGCACAGGGATCGGGGGTCCTGCTCCTGCACCGCTTGGCGGGGACCCTCCAAGGGCAGAGTTGTGGCTGCCCGGGATCTTGCAGCCTTTGTGGTACTCCTGCGTCTTGGACATTTCCGCTCCATGCAGATACTGGCTTGGCGTCAGCCTTGTGTTTAGTTTTCACCACATTTTGTTCATAAAGAATACGGGTATCTGTGTGCTTTCATACCAGGTGACTGCCAAGGTCTTTATAAATTTAATCTTTGGACTTTGCAACACAATTCAGTGCAGCACCACCCTGGATATGGAGCTTAGGACAACAGACGTAAGAAGAGCAGGCAGAAGGTCTGCCTCCTAGCAGCTCATGCTCAGTAAGGCAGGCGTGCACTCGGTCGGGACAGTCCCATCACAACGCATCCCGGGAGGAGAAGACTTTTGTAGTGGTCAGGGGTCTCATCGACAGAGGTGGGGGCCACAGGCAGTCATGTCTCTGCATTGGGACCATGGAGGTGAGCCAGGAGCCCGCACTCATGTTCGTCCACTTTCACACCCCTAATATTTAATAACATTTTATTTAGGGCAGGAGCATTTACCAGGATTGCAAAGGACCCTCTGTGATCTGCTTCACCATTGTTTAGTTTAATTGTCCTAAAATTTGCAATAGATTAAAAGAAAATAATTATCCCTAATTATGTTAATTAAATGGCTAATTCATTACTGAGCTTAACATCTTTTACTTGGACCATCTCTGCCATGCAGGATTGTGTTTCCAAGAGGAAACGCCAGGCGCATGCTGCATTCTGTGTAAACTAAGTTGTAGCATGTTTAGTGCGAGCTGTATGAACAAAATCCCCTCATTATTCAGATGACAGAACAAAACTATAAATAGTGGATCGCAATTAAAATCAGAACAATTACTTTTTATCCATTATGCTGCCTTTTGCACAATAGCAGCCTATAAAAGGAAAAAGCACAGTCCTTTTAGATATCTCTCTCTCTCTCCCCCTCCCCTCCTTATCCAGAACTGTAGCTGGCTTGCTAATTAGGAAGCTTTTGAATTAGATTATTTGCATGTCTGAACAGGGCTAGGGTATTAAACATCCCCGAGGACATACTATAATAACCTCTTCAGTGGCTTTTAGGATCCCTAAGGAACCAGGAACTCTGAAAAAACCTCCAAAAGGAGGGAAAGTGCATAACGATTTCATCCAATTAGGTATGGATTAGTCGGCTCTGTCTTTGAATCCTGCTCACTGTGAGAAGGTGTTCTCCTTCAGGAACATTTGACAAAATCATCGGGGAAATTATAATGCAGTACCTAAATGAAATTGCAATACCTTAGTTTCTCCTCCAAGAAAAAATAAACTACAAAATCAATACAGTGGTATATAAAGTAAAAAGAAATGCACCAGTCACTTTATTGCTTAGCTGCAAGCATAGCCTCTATGTTTATAGCATCCATGAGTGACTATCAAAGTCAGACTCCAAAGGACAAATGCTGCTGCTGCTATGATTGGCTACAGCAGATTTTAATTTTTAAATACCACTGGTATTATCCTCTTCGCAATGGCTTTCCACACTCTTCCAGTTTTAAGAAATCACCAACCCATTTATATTTAACAAGACAATTAAGCTGCCCGAGCTCTCCAAACGCAGCAGTGGTTTGCAGCGAGGCCCCTCAGGACGCTGGGTTTGGTACTGGGCAAGCTGTCCCCGTGGCTGCGGGTGCTGCTGCGGGTGAGCTCCCCGAACAGCCCTGACTGCTGCAGGAGGGCAAAAAGTTGCCATCCCCCATGACGCGCTTGGTCTGTCCATGCAACCCGCAGCGCTTGCACAGGAACAGAAAGAAAAGGTGGTGCTCCCTCTGCAAATGTGGGAGGAGTGAAACCCAGGCATGCGTTTGGCCCCTCGCTACCAGAACAGCTGCCAGCTTTCCTTTCCATAGGTGCCTCCAAAGGGCTGCCTGCAGCCCTGCAGCCCCCAGCCCCGCACCGCAGCAGCAGCTGGTGCCCAGCCAGACCCACCCCAGGGACCGGAGCCTGCCTGGGCACTGCGGGCGAGGGCAGCCAGAGCAGGACAAGAGGAAAGGGCAGTGCAGGCAGCTGTGCAAGCAAAGTGGGACTGGGATCTGCACTGAGCGCTCATTGATTTTCCTCCTTTTACTTGTTTTTTTTTTGTTGGGTTTTTTTTGTGTGTGTGTGTGCTGAGATCTAATTTGAAGGCACTGAAACTAGAGCTTCATGAGAAGTATGATTATTATAAAACGCCTGTGGAGGTAAGCCATGCTTATAAGACTGCAGCTTCAGGAACTACTCAGTGTCACCTCTCTGCACGGCATCCTGCTGCTTGGATTGGAAGCCCAAATATTGGTATCTAACTGGAATGGATTTCCAAAACAGCAATAAGAGATGCCAGAAAACTGAACGTGCAGCACCAAGCTTGATAAATCCTAAAATTATGGATGAATCACCCATGTTGGTGTCTGTACAGTTAATGTATGGTTTTGCATACTTGGAGCCACAGTGTTCAAGCATCACTGCAACAGCATCCCCTTACCCAAAGGAATCTCTTCTGAGACAACACAGAATTGATTTCTGACTGTCAGATATACAGGGATTCCCCTCACCACCGATTTCTCTTGGCCGCCAATATTTAGCTTAAGCCTCTTGTGGTCATCTCTGCACCACTCCACCTCATGTGAGAACGTCATTCCTTGTATTTTGAATCCCGGTCTTTGACCTCCCGTGGGTGTCCCCTGTTACTGTGCTGGGGAGGGGATCGAGGGCAGCTCCTGCTTTAGCCTGTCTTGATGACACCCACGACCATTTCACACTCTTCAGACTGAGTTTCCAAGACCCTGGGTCATCTCCCTCTTTGTCTTTTGAGTTCAGCCCAACTCCACAGTACCTTTTTGAGACACGCACTGCACTCCATATCCAGAGAGGAGGGGTACCAGGTATTCACAGACAGTTATTTTAATATCTTGTGTGCTCTTCTCATTCTCATTCCTCTGCACCCCTGACATCTTGTTTGCCATTTGGTTTTGAATGCATGTTGTGCAAGGCCTCAGCAATGACCAGCTTTCCAAATCTACTGGTTATACGCTGGGGAAGGTCTGGTTTTCAGAGCATTCATATCTATCGGCATCATCCTTCACTAGCTATCACATCATTCATTCTTCTGCCTTGGCCAAATTCCTCTGAATTTCCTTCATCTTTTCTGAATTTAACTGATCTATACAACTGTTTCCTTTTCCAGGTCAGTAATTAATATATTAATGCCATTAGATTGAGTGTGTAATCATGTAGCACACTGCTAGTGACCCTTTACGTTGATTAATAAAAGACTATCTACCACTTTTGTTTCCTTCCTCTTAGTCCATCTTATTGATTCATAGTGCTACTGTATCTCTTACCCCCATTTTTATCTTGTTTCCTAAGAAATCCTGTGGGAAGACCTCATTAAAAGCCTTTTGAAAGTCTAAAAATATGTCAAGATATTCTCTTTTATCCATTTATATATTGGTAGGTTCAAAGTATTCTAACAGATTAATGAGACATGATTTTCCACAGCAGAAACTGTGTTGATTGGATGTGATCTTCAAGGTATTTTATCATTCTATATTTAATAAATGTTTAAACCATTTTGCCAGATACCTGTGCAAAGCTGAATAGTGTCTAATATCCTGGATTACACTTAGAGTCTTTTAAAGATGTATAATATACCGATAAAAACCCTCTGCTCTTCTTCCAGAAAGGGAAAACAGTGCGAATGTCGCTGACGTTCATTTTTTTCCTTAAATGCAGTGAATATCTAAATACGTGGCCTTTTCTCTCAAATCCACTCTAGGATGAGACACAGTGAACATGTAAATAAACTGTAAATTTGTCTTCTTATATATATGCACATATACATGCTACAATCCCCAGAACAGCTTGTGACAATAAGTGCCCACCATGGGCATCCCTGGGATGGACCCAAGCGCTGGAAACGCTCCCTTGAAGGGCTGGAGCAGTAAGCATCCTCCATGTTACCCTCCTTTTTCCACTCAGACCTATTCAGATCCCCTCTGCAGGCCCACCATTCAAACTTTGGATACGCTCCACTTCCTTGGGATTTGTTCATTTTTCCAGGAGTTTTTACGAGAAATCTCTAACATTTCCCCCCATTATTATTTTATTCTAAAGATTAGCTTGTCAAAGTTTGAAGATTGAATCTATAAAACACTTTTTTTCTTCTCTGTTGGAGAACAGTTAATTTCTTTAAAATGAATACTGTCTTAATTACAACCCGCTGTTCATTATAAAACAAATTACTGGGAAATTATTTGTCCTTTCAGTTGCTTATGTCTCTGCTTTACAGAAATGGAAACTCCTTACAGCAGTCTCTGCAGGCGTAGACCTTTCCAGCGCACTGCTGGCAGGTACCCTGTGGCACAGGGGACAAGCAGCCGGTGTTCCCAGCGCCGTGCCTGCAGGGCCTTTGCAGCAGCAGGGCTCTGCCGGTGAGCGCGGTGCAGCCGTGCCCGTGCCATGGCACCCCCGAGCCTGGCCATGGGCATCGGCTGGAGAGGCACCTGGCTTGTGTCCCTGCTGGAGGCAAAGGGGGAAGTCCCGGGCGGTTCCCAGAGCAACTTCTGAGGACAAGTGAAGGTAATCCTGAAGAGCAGTGAAGATCACTTGCCCACTGCCCACCCTACCCGCCTCCCCCATTTTTAATTAATGCCTTTGTCCCGGTTCTGTTTTCAACTATAGAAACAACCGGGAACTAATAAGTCAACCCAGCTTCATCTACAGCCTGAATGCTTTTTGAAAACGAAGCGTGTGAGGCTGCATGTGCCGTGTGCTTCCAAGCTCAGAATACCCCGATACTGCCTGGAAATTTTGACGTAAATGGAATACGAGATAGGCCCTTTAAATTGGTAAGCAGGAGATTAAAAAAGGAAAAAAGAATGAAAGTTCCCTGCAGCCTAATCACATCTCTTTGGGAAATTCCCGCACCAACCCAGCCGTGAAGCCAGCACAAATCAATGTGGCCCAGGGGATCAACATTTTACATATATATAAAAAATTGTAAACATCTTTTATGTATGCAATGTAATAACTACACTCAGCATCATGGGCTTTAAAAGCAAATGTTATGGGCAGTTGTATTGCAATAAAGTGGTTAAATGGGAAAGCTTTGAAGGGCTGATAATTTGTACTCTTTTCTTTACTGAACCAACTTATTCTTGTACGAGTATGACAAATTAAAACATTCTTGTATAGGACGAAGTTTTCATTCATCAGGATTTTTTCCCCCACTCTTCCTGTTTTCTGCCACATTTCAGGTTCAAAAAGAAGTTGGTTACAATCCTGGTTATGAAAATAGGGTTGTAGGTGTAGGTCAGGCAACAAAAAAATTCCAGTCTGGGGGCCCAGAGCCTGCAGTGACAGAGCATGGGGGGGCCCACGAGCCACGGCCAGTCCTGCCATCCGACAGGCTCCTGATGGACCGCGGGATGAGAGTGGCCAGTGTGTCCAGCCTAACTACTGACCAGCTGCACTCTGAAGTATTCCCCAGCCTGGTTTGCGTTCTCCTATTACTCCAGTTGATTTATACACACAGAAGGCACGTAGGTGTTGCTATTAAAATGGTCCTTGAAACCAGTTGGACTTTACTTTGCTGTACCTGGTAGCTATAAAACATTGTATATGAAAATATAAATTAATATTTTAAAAATTTATTAACCAATAAAATTAACAATCAAATATTATTTCTGACTTGCAAATAAAAACAGTGATGCAAGTTTGTACTCTGCCACACTAATTAACGCTGTGGAAGTATTCTCCAGGGCCATGTCACAGTTCCTTCTGGACCAAAAATCAAAGTGAAGCTGTGGGTCTGGTGCACTAAATGGATAGTAAATGACATGTTCACTGCCTTTAATTATTTAACAAGCACAGCAGTAACCCAAGATAATATAAAATATGTACAAAGATACTGTATGGGAATGCAGTGCTGTAGAAGGTGTCGGGTTTTTTGTGTTGGAGACAAAAGTTCTTGCTTTATTTAAAGAGGCAGCAGTTCGCTCCTCACTGTGCTTCTAAGCAGCCGCAGCTCTTTCCTAGGGCTGAGAGGTGATTTCACTTCCACACTCAGTGCATAGTCTCTCTCTTTGCAGAACTAGCAGAGCTGATTATCTTATTATGCTTCAAGGCATGCACCCTACAGGACTGTGTGCCCCCTTCTCCCTTTATTCTTGGGGGAGAGGCAGGGGGTGCCCTTTTGTTGCAGTGCAATTACTAACGCCATGCACAGCTCTGGCATTCAGCCTTTAATAGGCAACAGAGAAACACACTCTTTGGCATAGTTAACTTTGATTTGTTCTCTGAGATTTGGCCCCAAGTTTTATGAAATGATGGGAGAGAGCACGCGACGTCTCACGCTGCTGCTTTTCAGCACAGATGGGATTTTTCTGGGGAACAGCTGAGCACTCTCACAGCACCTGGAAGCCCTCGGACGGAGCGTTGCTCCCTGGCCACGTGCTCAGCCTGGTCTGGGGCCAGTGGCCCTTCACAGGGATGGCCACGTGCAGTTACGGGACAATGAATTATGGGAGGGGGTGTGCAGGGAGCCGCAGACAGACGGGGCACAGCAGCCATGGGCTGGGCACCCCCAGGGGGGTCTGCTGCCGGCAGCGGTTGCAGCCCCAGCACACCACAGGCAGAGGCTGGGCAGCCTTCAGCAAAACTTCAGTAACAGACAACTGCGAATTAAAAGTAATTTTGATCCCTGTGGGTATTGAAGAGTTGAAACTGTTTAATAAGCCAGTAATGATACAGTAAGTGCAGCCTGGATGTTACAGAACTGTTTATAAGCTGTTTATGATGGGGCACCCGATCCGAGAGTGGAGTCACTGTGATGGGTGCTGTGTCCTCCTTGGTTTTTGCAAATACAGTATAAATAATTTGTAAAGTGTTGGAACATTTGAGGAGAAACTGTCTTAGAATTTTAAAAAGTTAAGTACTTTACATAAATAACAGGAAATCAGTCTCCTAAGTCTTAAACTAGTGTCAGCAGCTATGGCTATGATCAGGCCTTCCCACTAATACTACCTTAACTGACAGATTGTATGATATGAAATTACTGCACATGGCACAGAGCATGCTTCATATATAAAATCCCCTATCGTGATGAATTGGGAGGAAAAGCTTCCCAATATTACAGACTTTGGAAACGTTTATTAACAATTTGATAATACTGTATGTGGAGGCTTCATGCTCCTCAAATGACTCCTTAGCTTGGAGCAGAATGATTTTACTCCGTTTGCTTTTAACTCCCTTGCATTTATCTTGCCTGAGTGTCTCCACTGGATATTGTTTACTCTTTGGATTAGTAAACTCAGGATTAATTCCACTCTTTATTGCTGAAAGTGGCAGTAAATCCAGTATCAGAGAGAGCCAGGAATCTGCTTAGCTATGCTACATGACCCTTTCACGGGCAATAAAAATACACTCCTCCCAGTACGAAGGGACATAGCACTTAGAGGCATAGCCCGTGTCGTTAGGGTAAGGGTATGCACAGAAGCCCTTGCTTAGCCCTTATTTTCATTAGAAATTATAGATGCTATAGTATTTTGGGTGTCTCTCAAGGGAAAATAAAATAAAAGGAAAAAGAAATCCCTCCTCTCCCCTCCCTGTGACCCAGCCTGCCCCGGCTGTGGGCTGGTTTCTCATCCTGCCGGCAACCTCCCAGCCACAGCGAGGAGCAGGGGCTTAGTAACAGCCTCTGGTACAACTTCAGGGTCGGATGAGAGCCTGGCAGTGAAATCGCTGTGCATCAGGCAGGGAGGAAGCAGCGAGGGTTAAAGCAACAAAAGCGCAGTGCACTGCCTGCTTCCCCAGCTCCCTGCTTTCAGTAGGGCTGTTTTTTCCTGCTATTAAATCAGCAAAGAGGAATGTGGGGCCAGGAGCTGCGGAGAGCTTGTTGGAAAGGTTACCTAAGTGAACCACGCAATTTTTTTCCCTCAACTTTGTTCCATCTTAAGGTAAAAGGTTCATGCAGAGGGCTATAAATTCCTGTCACATTTTGTTGTAATCTCTCTATGGTTTTATTACTTAAAATGCTGCACTCTCGAGACGGGGAATTTTCCAGGGGTTTGAGGCTGACACGGAGCCACATTTATATTGTGCCGAAGCTCCTCTGGAGTCTCCTTGAGACATGTGGCCAGCAAGCCCGGCGTGAAGGCCTTATCAGTCACTCCACCACCGAGTCAGACCATGAATTATACGGGGAATGGAGGTGGCTCCGTGAGAGCGGGATTGCGGGCCGCCGGGTGACAATAAACATGTCCCGGGAATGTGTCCTCCATCACTCAAGTTCAGATAGCAGATCTGGACCTTAACTACAGCTCCCCATCTCTAAATCTCCCTGTGACCTGAGTGGGAGATGGAGGTGAGTCTCAAGGATATCTGTCTGCAGGGAACTCGCGGAGGAAGTTTATAACTGGCGTGTGCCGCGGCTGCCGTCTCTCCCAGCCCGCTCCCAGCCCTGTCACGCCGGAGTGGAGGGATGGCTCTGGCCATGAAGTGGAGCTGGGGAGCTCGGGGCACCGGGGGACGCTGCCCTGCTGGGGCCTTTCTTGCCTCCTGCCGTCGGCACAAACGTGCCCGCTGTGGGGCAGAGATGAAGACGCGGCACCAGCATGCTCCTGCATGCAGTGCGCAGCCCAACTTCCACATGCCAGCAGAAGGCAGGAAACTTGTCCTCGTGGCTTCTTCATCCATAAGCATATGGGTGAAATGCTGCAAGGCGGGACGCGTGCGCTGAGGACCGGTGGGCGCAGGGGCCCCCACGTTCCTGGTTCAGAGCTGCTCACTGGGTGCTTCTGCAGTGCAAGGCTATCCGACAGAGGCTGGCTTTCCAGCCCTGGGCTCGCCGTGCTGCACACCCAGGCTGGGTGACTTGTGGCTTGGGAGGGCCAAGGCTGGGGACGAATTCCCAGTAGCATCCCAGCTGCATCCATACGAAAGCAAAGCAAGGGCATGAGCTGTCCCCAGGCTCAGGTTCGTGGTGGACACCTGGCCCCTGTGCAACGGCAGAG
This sequence comes from Ibycter americanus, assembly GCA_035590275.1. Taxonomy (NCBI): domain Eukaryota; kingdom Metazoa; phylum Chordata; class Aves; order Falconiformes; family Falconidae; genus Ibycter; species Ibycter americanus. Next base: position 1,971,015 of record JAVJGI010000065.1, on the reverse strand, counting down.
ACCAAGTGGCTCCCCACAGAGACAAGAAATAAATCAATTAAGACTGTTCCTAAATTAAAATAATAATAAGAAAGGGTATAAATGCAAAGTGTTAATGAAGTAATGAAGGAAAGCGGCATGCTCAGTGCCACAACTAAATACAGCCATTAAAAACCATAACCTCTGTAAAATTTGTGATAAAATTACAATTTAATTTTATAAAGATAATTTATTAGCTAATACCTCATTGCACATGTTAATAGCTTGTGCTTAAATAATAGTAATCTTGATTGCTATGTGGTCATTAAACTATTTTTTTTTTACATACTGTTTAACTGACCATTTTGTATGTGGTTTGGGAAGAAAAAAGTAATTATTGAAGTCTTAAGCAGTGAGTTAATTTCTAATGAAAGGATAATTTTATTCCAATGATTTTACATTTAATTAACTAAAGCTACATGTAATTTGAAGTTCTAAGGCAGTGCTGATTCATTTGTGTATTGGACAGAAGGCAATGCGTGCGAGCCCCCCCAGCCCCGGCGGGATGCGGAGGGCAAGCGCAGGAGGCACCAGTGGTAGGAAAGAGGGGATGTATCAACCCCCACAAAGTGAGTCTGAGACATTTTATGCATTTTTGTGTCGTACTGAGGTGGAGGGTGGAGCTGAACTGGAAAGTGGTGCGGTGATGGTTTCAGATTCTTTGAAGTGGCCACTATTTTCACTCAGAGGATTTTTGCGCCGTACGAGTTATGAAACAAGGATGGGAGGAGGCAGGATGGTGAGCACAATCTGCCCTGGCAGCCCGTCCTGTGGGACATGCAGAGGGACACTCTGGTGCAGTGTGCGGAGCAAGTCCTGCTGCTGGTGAGCCCTCTTCCTGCGTTGCCCATCTGAAAGCATACAACTCTTCCAGCTTGGAAAAAAACCCCAAAAAGTTGGGAAAAAACACTTCAGTTCAAATTAAAAAATTATTTTGTGGATGAACGAAGAGAAAGGACAAAACCAGACCAAAAATTGTGCTTTTGTCAGTCTGACATTCTTTGGGTTTGATAAATTTTCCACCTTTCGCTTTTGGTTCAGGTCAGTTTTCACGCGTAAAAGTTCTCTTTGACGTGAAATGCCATAAAATTCCCTAAAAGAAGCACTGAACTGCAAACGGCTAAGATCAAACATAGGCATTTTTTACATCCTTCCCACCCTGTTTGTTTTTCATCTGCACTCATTTGCTGCCATTTCCCCAGCTCCCACGAGTGCACGGGCAGCTCGGACACACCGCCCTGCCTGTGCTGCTCGCAGCTCTCCGGCAGGTCTTGGCAAGGGCTGGGCACCACCAGTGTGTGGGTGGCAGGACACCGGGCAAGGACCGCTCCCATCGGTTATCCGCCGTATCATGTAGGTGTTTCCATGCTGCAGGGGAAACGCTTGTCAGGTTATTGATAAACAACAGATCTGTGTCAGTGCAGATGCCTTTTTAATGGCATGTCCTGAGGTGCAGACATTAGGGTTATATCCTCCTGCCTCCCAGCGATCTGCGCAGCAATCACTCCTCCTCAAGCAGAGAGAGGGCTGCCACTGAACCTGCTTCCCCTGCCTTATTAATGCATCTCCCTCTCACTAATGCAGACAAGAAAAGACAAATCTGGAGCCCCACGCCATGTGGCTGGGCTGCGGTGGGCTTGGGAGGGCTGCATAGCAGGACCAGTGCAGCCTCTCCACAGTGTGCCAGGGGCAGAGGTTTAGGCGAGGGCAAGGGTGAGGGATGCTGAGGATTGGTAAGAAAGACCAAGGAAGGTGCTCAGTTCAGGTATCATCACCTTGAGTGTCTGACAATGCTGTAAGCAAGGATAGCTACGGAAACTGTAATATTTACAGTCCCATCTTGGGGCAAAAACCTACCTTTCTGCTGCTGATGTAAAGAAAATTCTGAAAATGTTTCATTTTGGATGTCATTTGGAATCTAATACAGCTGACATTTCAATTCTGATCGTTTGCTCCAAAATACATTTCAAAAGTTCAGAAGTGTCCTTCCCTTTTCCAAACTAGTGGGAAATTTTAAAACAGGTCTTTGGCCCTTCCAGCTCCCTGGGCTCCGTGGAGAGTTCTGACGTGTGCGTGAGCACAGAGGTGTGCCGCACCTGTGTTACCTGAGGTGGTCACACCACACTGAACTGATTAATTAATCCATGTTGACGTTACTGTCTGCTCCAAAAGGGTTGAACAAGGCAGCGACTGGAAGTTACCCTCCCAAAATAGAAGTTTAGATTCTGCTTTCTCACTGGCACCAAGGTGCCAGGAAGCCAACACATGCCCACAGAAACACCATGGTTTAATCCAGTCTGGACCATGCAAAGTGCAGGTGAAATCTCCATTATGCTTAGGTGGAGAACAGCTCAGGTTCCTCTGCTCTTGAAGGATCATGATGAACCAACCTCCTAGCAGATTATCAGTCTGGGATCTTCTTTAATAATTTTTTTCTTTTTTTTTTTTTGGTGTACCTCCAAAGTGCTCATTAGCTAAATGAAGAACTATTAATGAGAAATGTCCAATCAGTCTTAAATGGCTGTTTAAGTCGCTGCACTTGAAGCCCTTATAACGACAGGAGGGCCTGGTGCGAGCAAATCCCTCCAGCAGTCCCAGTGCAGAGCTGGACTCTGTCTTTCCAGGACTCCCTGGGATCCACCCACCCACCCAGTGCCACTGCTGCCTGGGGGTCGTCTCCCAGGCCAGGGACCCCTCGGAGCAGCCCATCCTCTGGGGCTGCATCGCAGGACAATTCACTCTTGTGAGTGTGCCCTGATGACTTAATTATTTATGAGGAATGTTTTATCCGGGCTTTCAAACTAACACAAACAGATGTTGCCAGACCAAAATGGCTCTTTTTGCTAGATCTTGATGGATAGTCAGCCGCAGAGTAACACGGCATTATCGGCAGCGGTCATGCCTGCATGTTGGTGGACTGCAGGGCACATCTTCCCGCTGAACGAGGAGCCCTTTCTGTTTGCCGTTATCCTAGTTGCAGAGCTCCTTTCCTACCTCACTATACAGCACAGCTCTCCTATTTGTTTGTTTGACTTTGATGGCATGACGAGCCTGCAGACAGCACGAACTGGGGGCTCGGTCGCTCTGTGAAGCCTGGCTGGCTTGCCCAGCTCACATGAGCATCAGCTCCTGCCCGGTGCCTCCCGGCAGTACCGCTCGCAGGTGCTGGGCCAGCAGCGTGGTGGTACTGGTGTGCCAAGGCACGGCTGCCTGCCCAGCTCCCTGTGCTTGCTAGCCGACGGGCACCGGTCTCCTGTTTCCATTTCAGAATCAAGATGTGGGTCTCTGATGAGCACCAGACAGCTGATATTTCAAAACCTGCTCAGCTTTGTTCATGCTTTTGATCCTGCAGATAGGTTTTGTTTCCCTCTTCCCGAAAGGTTGCTGTTGTCTCAGTCGCTGCAGCTTCCCAGGAAGATGGGTATTTGTGCTGGGCCATGTACAAACCCCTACAGCAGTGTGCCCGAATAACAGAGTTATTTTGCATGTCTTGGTACATCAGATATCAAATGCTTTTATTCATAAACAAGCACTTGGATTAGGAGCACTTGCCCACTCGTCAAGGAGAAACAAAACCATGCAGCTTATCTGACTAATCGCAACTGGACAGCAGGGCTCAAATTTAAAATATTCATGATTTAGCCCAGAGTAAACATTTCTCAAAAATATATCACCTGCAGGAATGTTAGCCCTGGGAGTCGCGGGGAAACTAGGAACCTTACCACATTGTGTGTCAACTGCTGCAAAAGATTACGATTCTTTAAGAAAAATCTCTCATAGCCACGGTTTACAGGTTTTAATATTCTGCCCATTACCACAACCAAGCACCACCCTTGGAGCACACATGCAAATAGCAGGGGAGAACTGAGAAAGACAATAAAACTGGAAGCAGCCTTTGGAAGGGCAAATAAATAATTTGATTGCAATGTGAAAGTGTTTTCCGGTTTGATGGGCATTTCCTTTTCATTGAAAATAAACCAGGCTAAATGGTTCAGTGGGTCCTGTGCACCTAAAAATGGGCCCAGCTAGCCTGTGCTCTCGGTAACAGTGGGTATCATGGAGGTACATAAAAACATAGTTTATTGTTAAATTAAGTGTCCTGTTCTTGAAAACAACCCTTAAATTTAACATTCCAAGGCTGCTGCTGTTTATTTGCACTCTCGGAGCACTCTCAGTGCTGTCCACTCAACTACTTGAGAAATACATTGTAATAAAAATAAATGGACAGTTTGGGTTTCTCTAAAATTAAAACAGGATATACAGCAGCCTTGCACTTCTTCCTTGCACTGAGGTAGCCTGTGATAAAGTCACATTGTGTCAGAGATGGCAAATTATGTCTGCTAATTACTTACCGGAATTTCAGATTTGTCCTTACCATAATTAAAAAGGTGTCACTTTATTAGAATAGGGCTGGAATGATGGGGCTTGGAGCAGTGGAGGAGATTTCTGGTTAGAGATAATTACCAGTGATGTATTCCTTTCCCTCACTGCCATTTTTGCTGCATTCCCCCCATTACCGCGTAATGGATGGCTTGCATGTCTGCCTGTGGAGCCGGGCTGCCTGGCACGGCGAGCACCCGGACAAGGGTGGCTTCCATCGTCAGACCTTGCACCTTGCTGGCATGGGGGACCCGACCCTAAGTTGTCTTTGCTGATCATGTTGCTGCTGATTTTACTGATGCACACACTGTCTGGGGATACAGCGGTAGAGAGGGTGAGCTGGGGTTAGATCTGTTTCGGGGTGCCCCCTCTGCCCATAGGGTCATTCCAGAATTTCCCTGTGGATGGGCTATCGCTGCTGGAAGGTTTCCAGTACCTGCTGCTGATGCTGTATCCCCAGGGGACAGGATCCTGCATCCCGCAGACCCTGGCTCGCTCTGCTGCTGAATGCTGCAACTCTGCCCCATGTTAGCAGAGGGGCCACCGTGCTCTGCAGCCCCTGCAGCTGCCCCCCGGCTCGGCCCCCTGCTCACCCGGCAGCACCCCTCTGCTCTGAACATGGGTCCAGGTCCACACCAGCTAACATCCTGCGTTAAGACAGACACATTATTTATATGCATTGTAATATCTTTCTGTTGGCAGAAAAGACTTGAACCTGTCGAGGGCAAACTCAAGTCTCTCCCTGGGCCTGGCAAAAGAAAATAGCAGCATTTAACCGCGATGAAAGTCACAGCGTAAACAGGGACACAGAGAGAATAATTGCATGGCTGGAAAGCTGGGCTCCATGTTATCATTACACATTGAATTCTTGGTCTGTAAGTACAGGGATGGCGTTAACCCCAGCAGAAGATGAAGGTTATAAAAGAGGCATTACTTGGAAAGGTCAGCAGGCTATTCAAACATGGTGCAGATGCAATACAAAGATACAATACCGAAAGCTATTTGCAGTGGCTTGAAGAGGCATGAAGAGTAGGAAAGGCAGGCACTTGCCCATTTGCTACAGGGGCTGGGAGGCTCCTTGTGCAGCAAACTTACCGAGCAGAAGACTAGGTGGGATCAGCCCCGATTCAGCCCTGCTTGCACCTCAGTGCTAATTAGCAGTGCCGTTAGCCTCAGCAGGTGCTCTGCAGTGTGACGTTGCAGCCAGCGCCGTACTAAACTCTTGCAGTCATGCCTGGAAATAAACAGGTAAAAGAAAAAGGGAGAGACAGCTATTCTGTCTTGATACCACCAAGGTTTGGCTGTGGACTGTCATTGATCTGATCTCTAATTCAACATATTTGGACAGTTAAAGCATTTTTTTCTTTTAGGAGAGACATCTCTAGGTTAAGCGCTGTACTGCAGCCCATGCACTCCATGTCTGGGGTATCCACAACACAACAGCTCTTACGGTTGATGGAGAGACCCATCAGACTCTACATTTTTATAAAAGATTGTTTGGTTAGCTCATGAGGCAGTGTCGTTATTGCCAAAGGGTTTTGCTCCTCAAGCCTGTGCTGAATATCGCATTACTTTGCCATGCTCAGAAACTAAAATTACAACAATTTAATTTTGAATATGGTGGCATTATTACCATTTGTATTTGCCATTTCATAAGACTTTTCATTTCAACTGCTTTGCTTTCCTGTCAAGAGGAAAAACCTTCAATCTATCGGCTTTTACCAGAGAGAGAACTGTGCCAGAATGTAATGCAGTATTGTATATTTCTTCTCTAATGCTCTTTTGAACAAAATCATCTATTTCATCAACAGTATATCAGCGGTGACCAAAGACCATTAAATAATGCATCTCACTCAGGAGCAGTGGAGCAGGGAAAGGGCTCTGACCTGTTTTAAACCTTATTACTTTCTTGCATTATGCCCCTCACTGCAATCTTTTTGTTTAAGTGATTTCAGCTGAGGCGTTGCTTCCTGCCTTAAAATACAAGGCAGACATGTTATTTCTGAAGTGGTTGGTAGACTCAGCCTCAGCATTTCCCATTCTACACCAAAAACAGCCTCCATGTATTAATCTTTGTTAACCTCACCAAATACATATATACACACACGCGCATGTCAGGAGTCTGGTGTAAATAACATCCCTCTTTATTTTGGATTTCATGTGCAGAGACTTTCCATTTTATTTGGACTGGTAGCTTTACTTCCTAGCAAATGTTCGCTGCTTGCAATTAGCAATCACAGGGTTGATAAAGCATGCAGCGAAATTAATCTAGGGTGGAACAACCCAGAAAAAGAAGATACAGGCATAGCAATCAGAGGAGGTCAGGACTGGTGCTGCAGCCTGAAATTTAAGGAATGCGGCAGTATGAAGTTTGGTTTTCCTATAAGCCCTGTGTGGTCCATGCTGGGAGGACCATTGCAGCACCAGGAGCACCTGGCCATGGAGGAGCTGGTGATGACCAGCCTGAGCAATGCATGGTTTTCCACCTTCTCCCCCAACGGACCCTGCACCCGGGCACCCCTCTGCTTCCCAGCAAGACCCAGGGACTCCAGGACTGCCGAGCGTGGCCGTGCCCACGCTGCCCACGCCAGACGGGAAGCCCCCAAGGCACTGCACATGGGCACACAGCCGGGCGGCCGGCCTGCGTGTCTCTGCCTAGGGACAAAACGTGGCATGGGGATGGCTGTGCTGGGGAGGGGGTGGCAGCCACGGCGGGGTGCAGGGGCACCCACCTGCACTTTGTTCATGGATGGAAACTGTGTGGGCACTCTGGGGGGCAACATGTCGCTCCGGTGGGAAGGCTCGGCCAAAGCATGGTGCTGACAGCCAGGGTGCAGGTTTGCTCTCTGCTAGCCCTTGTGAAGCACAATCCCCTACCAGCCTGCAAGGAGAAAGCCTCAGAGACTTACAATTACATTTTCTCACTAGTCTAATGAGGTGAGAGACAGACAGAGGAGAGAGTTCCCTGGGCTAATTTTCCAGCCAGCAACCACTGCATTGCTCCTGTACTGCGAGAGGCAGAGGGAGAAATGACTCTTCCAGATTAGAGGCTCTTGCTGAAGGCATTTCGGAGCATATTCCTCCAGGACACTACAGAAAAAAAAATGAAGATGACAAAACATTTTACTACGTTCAGCTGGAATGAAGTAACCCAACAACAGAACTGTGTGGTGCTGGGGGTGCACTGCCCGGGAGAGAGCACCTAGGGAGAGCGGGGAGCGGAGTCTGGCCTGAATCATTACACACCGTGCTTTCCTTGAGCGAGGGAGACAGCAGGTCAGCACCTGAACAGGGGGAGGAATTAGCTGTAAGAAGGAAGGAGCATTGCATTTGTCTCCTCAGCTAGCGAACAATTTGTTATCATGAAAATGTTAGCAATGGAATAATCACTGCCCGGGGGAGCAGTGCTGATCTCCAGAAGGCAAGCGCTGGAGAAGGAGTGCTCTGCCTTCCTCCCAGGCACGCTGGGTCCTTCAAACTGGAGAAATCCTGAGAAATCCTTTCTCATACCCACAGGGAACATGGGAGGGAAGGCTCATTTCTTGGTTCATGCCTACCGTGGTATTTGCACTGGATTCAGGTCAAGCTCAACATTTGCCTCTTTGGAGGTTCTCTGATGACTTTGGTTGAGCCCAGGAGCGCTGTGTGTCCCTCTCACATTTCTGGTTGCAGTACACCAAACACGCTTCTAGGATGCCCAAATGGAGCTGAGAAACCTGATCTTTCTGATCTGGGTCTAAGCAGGAAGAGTAAATGAAACCCCTTTTCCGTCATGACTGTACACAGTGTGTTAGCACACACGTGAATTTGCATGAATGTGGGATGTTTGATCAAACCAGACCCTAAACAAGATTGAAACATCCTCATTTGACTGACAAATCCAGCTGGTCTGGTTTGTCCCTAGCCATCCTCTGAAGAGTTTGGAGCTTGTAGTTGGTCCTGGAATTAGTTTTAGCCTGAGATTAGGTCTTGGTTAAAAGGGTGCATGCAGGAGGCACCCTTGCTTCTCTTTCCTTTTTGCTATCTGCACAGCACTGCTCTGCTCATGCAAACTAGCAAGAGGTCTGTCAAATATCAAATAAGAATTTTGTTGCTGAAGCTCTTGGAAAATTGACAGGTAGCATGCAAGCAAACATTAAATCAATAACAGCAAATTTCCCCTGGGAAACTTGTAGTGTTTTCTCATCAAAATCTTTAAATCCTTAAAGAAACCATAAAAGGTTTACACACCTCGCATTGGTTAATCTGGTTACCTCTGCATTGCTCAGTGCAGGCTGATCACTGAGCAGCGAGTGTAATACCCAGTGCTGATCACCGAGCAGTAAGTGTAATACCCAGTGCCCCACGCTCTGATGTATTGTAGCTTTGTTAGTCACTGTGGCTCCTTGGTAAATTCATTTGGAGTCCTCCGGGGTTTTAAATCTCTCATTTGGCCAACAACGAGGTCTGAAAAGATTGCAGTTCATTTTGACCCACAGTGGATGGAAGGCTCATTTACTGGCTGCAGGCAACTCAATCAGGCTGGCCGCTGATGAGTGAGTGACTTGTTCAGACCGCTAGTCAATATGTGTCTGCTGTGATAGAATGTCAGCATCTGCGGGCTGCTCCTGTCTCCCACTGCTCTGGCTTTTTTCATTTGGTCTGATCAATGTTATTAAAAACACCTAGGAGTTCCTTAACTGCTCTGCCACTTGAGGCTTTTCTTTCTTTCTTTTTTTTAAACACAACTTTGTATTATCTGCAAACATGTGCAGATGATGTACATGGATTGATTTTTTTACATGAACAGTGTGTGGGACAGTGTGTGTGTGTCTGTGTGTATGCTCAGGCATGTGACTTCTGTGTAGGAGATGGCTTTAAAATTACATCACCCTGGTTTGATTTTTTTGTGTATGTTGCCCTGAAGTAGCTCAGACTCAGAGCCTTTTGCAAACATCTAGTCATTATTATTTGTGAATAAATCTTCAAATGTAAGCATGCAAAAAACAATACACCTTCCCTAAAATTGAAGCTAGAATTTCCAAGTGGAATCAGGAACACCCCGTGGACACCCATACATTAAAAATCAGACTGTTACTCCAAGTAAAGGGGAGATACAGCTTAGGTAAATACTTACAGGGTTAAAATCCCTTTACGTGACAGGTCCAAAACATAAACACCATTTGCATTGCCCTTTGGCCAGCCCACCCACTCTCTGCCCAGCAATCCATTTCCTGAGGGACTAATGACACACCATGGCACAGGCGGGTCAGCCACCAATTACGTAAAAAAAGGCAGCAGAAAACAGATACACTGCTAAATGTTTTAATCTGTCTGCAAAGCATGCATGCTCCTGCAGGAATTGCACTTTCTCATGGTGGAGGAAGGAGAATGCTGTGTCCTCTGGGCACACCCCAGTCTTCGCATAGCCCAGGAGTGAGGATGAAGATGACTGTAAAGGCTTTGAATGGTACCAACTCCTGCTGGCCCACCCATGTTTGCACCACCAAAGGATGTTCCTCCTTCATCCTCTGCAGATGTAAGATCATCTAAAATCTTGGCCATCGCTACACCAGCCAGCTTGCTCAGAGGAGGGTGTGCGACAGGACTTCTGGTGTTCAGGAACGTGGCCCACAGCCCGTGGGCAGCCTGGGCAGTGCAAAGCCAACCTTCGCTTCTGCTGCCCCATCTCTGCAAGCTACGGCTCTGCAGAGGCGCTGGGCAGCAGCCGGCCCAGCTTTCCCGGGCCTCTTCATGCCTGTGCCGCACAAAGAAGAGGCAAGGTGATCTGCTATGACCTGAGGACACGCTTCAAAATCCTCCCATGCTTCCCTCCCTACCCCCTTCCTCTGCAATATGGCATCCAAAATAGATACCAAGAAATGACCTGCCAGGAAAAAAATGGAAGCCTATAATTATGTTATTGAAAAACTGTTCCATACTGTATTATTTAAGGTTATTTTATTATGATGTTGAGATGAGTTTCTTAAAGAAGAAACTCTGGTTTTATTGCACTCCTCACGGAGAGAAGCCTTGGGTGATTTGATAGCCTATTTGAACAAGAGGGATGCTTTACGAGCCCCTATAAAAACTGATGACCCCACTCACATTTGTATTTAATGAAATAAGGAGGAGCTTTCGTTATGTTTTCAATAACCTTCACTGCTATTTCAAACCTGCCTCAAATAAGAGCCAGAATCTGCATGTTTCTGCCATGAACCCTAGCTGTCCTTAAGGAGGGCAATGGGGGTTCAGCCTGGCTGGTCCTGCCACTCCTGCTGTCCCCTGTGCTGCCATTACCAGGGCCGTGTCCTGGAGATGGTGACTATGGGATGGATGAGAAGTGCTGTCCCATTGGAGGAGGGTGGCAGGGAGGAAGGTCAGGCTGGGAGAGGGGCTCCTCATCTGCCTCAGCCTCCCCAGGCACCAGCACACATTTTATATCTGAGTAACTTCCCACACATGAAATCAGGCTTTTTCATTACACAATTTTGGTCTGTCATAAAACATTAAATCTCTCTGAAAAGTTCCAGTGCTTGGATCTTTCCCGTTAGATTAAATAATTGCCGCTGCTGGAAGGATCAGAGGCTGCATGTCTTCAGCCAGCAAGCGCTGCCTGTCTCCAGCTCTCCCTGGTGTGAGATGAGCCCAGCGCCCGGCTCCTGGCACCAGCCTGCATCTGCAGCCTGCAACACACCTGGGTGAGGGGGGCAGGCAGGTCCCGGCCTCTGGAAAGGCCTTTGGGGTGGTGGGCATCTCTTCCACACCCACAGCCACCCCTTGGGAGGCAGGCACAGCCCAGCCTGATGATCTAAATATTTAGATGGAAATAAGTGTTTCCCTGACTTGGTGCCTGAGGCGACCCAGTGGCCCAGACGCTGTTAAGGGGACATAACTCCATACACACAGCAGAGCATCTACTTGTCTTATGGTTTTCTAAAAAGTAAGGAGTAATTAACTTTAATCAACGGGGCTTTCTCCGGTGAGTTGTCCAGATTTTGACTGCTCCCTGCAGCCAATACACAGCAAGGTTAATTTAAGATGAGTGAAGAAAGAGGGGAAAAAACTGTGACGGGAAGGTCTGGGACAGGCGCTGTGACGGGACTACAGTCTGCAGATGTCCTACGGCTGCGGGAGCCGCTTTCTCTCCTGGAGCTCAGAGGTGAGGAGGGGGAACCTGGCAGGGTTTATTAAAGCACATCCAAGCCCTCAGACTTACATTTGCATTCACAGTTTGATGTAGATGCCACATAAGCAGATGCCTATGAATAAGCTAGAACAGGGTTATAACATCCTCGTGGTGGAGTGATTCAGTGTAATGCCTCGGCAAGCTGTTCTTTAATGGGCTGGAAGTCTTATTTTTACGATCATTGGAACGTAAAGGGTCAGAATCTTAATCTTCTAATACTGTGTTTTTAACAACATTTACACTTTAACACATTGAAAAATCTCATCTCTTTCTGCCAACCAGCATGACAACACAATTCAAATCGATCAGTGCAGCAGTATATTTAGGTATTTTAAACATAAATCAACCTGGCTGAAATATTTTTTTCACTTCCAGTACTTCTTAAAACCTAGGAGTTTCTAACTTTTATGTTTCTTATTTGAGCCTTTGGAGTTCAACGGAGTCTCCCACCTGAATAATTCAGCAGCATCAAAGAGAGAACAGAAACGGAGGTTACGGTCCGGCATCCAGCACAGACACAATGCTTTATGGCCCATTGCAACGGGGGAAACTGGTACCCGAGGAAAACAGAAAGTTTGCAAATTGTCTGCAGGTATGGAGAGAATTAAATCATGCATCACCCTACAAAACTAAGTGACAAGCAATGGGAACACATCAGGAAGAGAAGACATTTTTGTTTCCATGATACCTTTGGGATTGAAGGGGAAATATTTTTCAGAGTTCACAAATCTCACACAAAACGTTCAGCCCAGGAGCCAGTACTGAGAGTGCTGGAGTAACTTCTCCCAGAATAAATGGATTAGGTTCACCTCTGGGATTTGGAGGGGAAAAAAATTAGAAAGAAGGGACTGTTGCGGCTTCCTCATTAATGATACCTTCCCTCCCCATGTCATTCTTTGCTCCTTTTCTGTGCCCCTTTTTGTTTGACATGCTCCCCCAGACCTCTGGGCTGCATGTCCGTGTGCAAGTTCTCAGGACTGACTCTGCTCAGGCTGGAGCACAGATATGCAGGACCTGCCCTGGCCCCTTCCCACAGCTGCTGCTTAGCACTGGGACAACAGGGCCCCATGTTTGACTTTTTATTTAATTAAAAGCTCCTTAACCCGTTTTACTATTTTCTGGACTAGATTTCTCTCTGGTCCCACATGAGAAGGGAGCTGGGTATATGGGCTGAACCACAATGGTTTGATTCATGGGCTGAAATCATCATTGAACAAGTGTCACAACATGGCATTAGATTAAGAACTAAAGTGATGGGCTATGGTGAGCCTGTTCATTAGTATTAATAGAGCTTAATTAGGCACAAGCATGGTGTTGCAGGGAAATGTGAAGGTGGCTGCAGTTTCCATGGTGGGGAACAAAAAAGGTGTTGTTCATTAAAGGTGGAAGAAGTCCATAAGCCTTGCTCCTATCTCTGAACCTCAGCACAATTCAGGCTCAGGACATGGCCCTGCTGCCCCAGAAGACTGAGGGAGTTTAAGACGGGGTCGAGTCAAGGAGCCAGAAGAGAGGACTGGGAAGTCCAGTCTAAAACCAGGCAGTGAAGTCTGGGGAAGGTCCTGCCCTTCATACAGAGGACTCTCTCACAGGCAGAGCTGTTTGGCTCCCACCTGTTATAAAGGAGGAGATGACATGTCAGATCAGCTCTTCCAGTCCCAGGGGAGGGGAGTCAGGAATGAAGGGAGATCCCTAGATTCGTACAGGGGGAAGAGACAAAGGGGCAGGAACAATAAGTGCCTGTGGGAGTGGATCTCCATGCGGCACTGGACCAGCAATGCAGGCAGCTCTGCCAGGGCTGTGGCTATTTTGCAACTGCAGTAAATGTCCATGGATGCATTTGATGCTTTTGTAATGATTTCGGTTGTTTCTTTACCTTCAGTATCCTCCCTCTTGCACCAGTTCGCTTCCATTCATGCTGCTCTTTGCTTTATGGTTCTTAGGTCATTGTGCATCTCTCCCCATTTGGCAGCATTAAATTTTATTTACCATATGTCCCTTCTGCTACAAAGATGATAAAATCCTTTGGATATTTGTTGTTGCTGTTGCTAGCTCATTCAGCGCTCACCTCGATTTAGTGTCCTCGGCAAGTGAAGCCCATTTGTTGTTGGTTTTCAGTCTAACAGAGGTCCAAGCTGGGACAACTGCCAGGCTGCACTGCAAACCTGCACTTGACTACAGCTTTTCTTTTAAAGCCCTTTGCCAGATACCATCCCCTCAGGAGGTCTCTAACGCCTCTGTGGTGGGAGAGAGCATCATATGGACCTTTGGCAAAAGGACCAAGAGAACGGCCAAGAAAATCCTTTGTACATGGTTATTTTTCATTTTTGTTCATATTCTATGGAAAATATCCCCCCTTGTTGATTATACCAATCAACACCATTATACCTGGGGTTAATGTGTGTTTCAAGCAGCCCATGACTGCAGAGAAGTGGAAACACAACCTGGGAATAACATTCAGGGCCAGATGGACTTTGCCCTTATTCTGCTCTGACTTTGGTGGGATGGGCGGCCAAGGGAGGCATCGCTCAGCTGTGGGGAGGCTGATACAAGCTGGGAGGAAGAGAAATGCACCTTTGGATGCCATGAAAGGACTTATGGCAGCCAAAGCCACAGAGTCAGGCAGCGCTGGCATGCTGCCTTCTGTTTCCACAGCCAGAGATACATCTGTTTTTTAGGCTCTTCATTCACTTGGCAAAGGCAACCTTGCCCACTTTTTACAAAAGCTTGTACTTCCCTCCTATTATGTTTAAATTAAAATGTAGCAGACCATTTTAGTGCTCATGAATGAGTGAAATGCAAAATGCTGGTACATGGGGCTTCACTGCTGCATGCAAATATATCTGGAAACAACGCCTTAAAATTCAACCACATGAGGAGGTGATTTCGAGATCCTCTGTGGAATACTAATACTTCCAGAAGTCTTTTAATTTTTAGTCACTGAAGGGGCTGAGTTTGAGATGCAGCTAGCTGTCCTTTTAACAAAATAATAACCTCTCACTTTCATAACATCTTTCAATTCAAAGGGTCTCAAAGTGAGGCCCTCACCTTTCTGAGAGCATCACGCAGCCAGAGTCCGGAGCCTCAGCCAAGGCATGCTGGAATCAGAAGGGCTCTGCATGGACCAGTGAGCCCATTTGCATGATTATCTTGCAGGGTAAGGGCTGAACTATCATATCCCAGTCGCCTTGCACTGACTTTTTCTTCCGAAGAATGGCCTATTTTGCAAACACTGCCATTGAAGTGCCGCTGTTGCTGGGTTAGGACACTAGGAGTTGATGCTCAGAACTGCCACCACACAATGTCAGGCCACCTTGCTCGCATCGCTGTAGGTGCTCCCTTTACAACCCTGTGGCACCCGAGGTGTTTGTACAACACCCCTCTCCCTTCTGCAGCCACCTGGCTTGACTTTGCCTGATTCTGGTGAAGCCCTGGTGTGCACCAGGCAGAGATGCCAAGGACTGATGGGATGGTTTGGGCCACGGGCCCATCTCCACCAGCATGGGGCAGGGCAGGGACCTCGGTGGGGCCATGTGCAGCCCTTGTGCGGCCGGAGAGGTGCCGCTGCCATCAGCCCTCGCAGTGTGAGCCCCGCGAGCCCCTGCCACCGATCTATGGAGAACCAGACTTGAAGAGAGCTCAAATTAAAGGTAAGTAATTTCCTTTTTTCCTACCTTGAAATTCCTATTGATTTCCTACCTAAATAGAAATTCCCATTGATTTCATGTCTGTTCATATTAGTATGTTACGTTGTCACCTTTTGTTTGCAATATTATGTTGTTTTACGTGTTGGTGTGTTTGGGAGCATGTTTGGTGGAGCCGTGTCCCTGTGATGTGCACACCCTGCGCAGGGACCCATGCCACCCCCCTCGCCTCAGCCCATTGCCAGACCCTGTGCCCACCAGACCCTGTGCCCACCGTCCCTGACCCTGCGGGCAGCTCCCAGCCCCTGCACGGCATTTGGGCAGGGAAAAGAGGTGCTTCGTGCACTTGCTGTGGTCACTGCACAGCAGAGCAGAGGGGAACCTGCAGCCCCAGGACAGGTTGAACCCCCACCTCAGATACCACCGTCCTGTGCCATTTAACACCCTGTTTCTCTGCTGGCAGAGGCTCCGGGATCTCCTGTGACCACATGTCAGGGCCAAGCCAGCGCCAGCACCAGCACCAGGGAGCTCAGCCAGGACTGCTCACATTGCTGCTCCAACAGCTCTGCAGGGGTTATTTTCCTAACGTTTCCTCATGAAAGATGCTTTCTGTTTAGAAATCCTGTAGCTAACAGCCTGTTGTGGTCCTCACATCTCCGCTGGTCAGACAAGTATCTTCCCCCTGTCCCCGGCGTCCTCTATTTCTCACACCTCACTGAGCAGGCACCGCCGCGCCGAGACCTCTGACCGAGTTGTCAAGGTGACGGGTGCTGTTATCCTAAAGTAGTTATTTCACATACATGGTATTTTGTCCCTTGCTTTTATTGAAATACAGAGGAGAGACCAATTATCTTCCTAATGGTTTGCACAGCTTCCTTCTTCTTTTAAATGGGAGTTAATGATAAATGGTTTGGGCAGGGTGTCATTTTTGCACGGGGAGCTCTCGGGCGTCCCCTGCTTTCCAGGTGTCTGGGGACATGGGGCAGGTCCTCTCGCATGCTCAGCTGAGCTCTCCCTACACAGGCATTATCACCAGTTTTCTCCTCCCTGCTCAACCCCTGCAAAATTAAAACATTTTCCTAAATGCCTGAGTGCTGGAGCCCTCCGTACCACAGGAGGTGAGGTTTTAGGGGTGCCAGCAGCGTGCGGGGCTCCCCGAGTATTGACATGGGAGGGGAGGGCTATGGGCAGTGGCTGGGGGATGCTGGCATGTGCCGGGGGCCTTGAGTTGTCCCCTGGGCAGCACGGCGCTGATTCCCGGAGCCCACAGCTGCCCGACCCTCCCAGTCCGGCTGCTGATGCTGGTTTGCAACAGCAGCAGGTATGGCTTATCCCACATCTCCCTCCTGGGAAGAGGCACATTAAAATGCTGATATTATGCCAGTCTTAAGCCAAATAATGAGGAAGAGGCACTTTGCTGCTGCAGCAGGGCTCCTTGCTAAGGTGCGCCAGGGGAATAGTCGAAGCGGCAGCTCTCATGTAAAAGCAGAGTTAGAGGCTGGTTTGTGAAAGCAGATTGACTTCTCTCCCCATCGGCTCCCTTCTGCTAAGCACAGAGTCCCATGTCGTACGGAACAGACCTGTTCCCACCCGGACTGAAGTTTTACCCACCAGCTCCTGCTGTGAGAGTACTGGGAGCTCAGCAGCTGAGTGTGTGTGTGCCGAGGAAGGGGCTGCCGAGACAGCTCCTTGCCTTTCCAGCATTATTATTGATGTGATGCGTCTCGGTGGATTAGTAACGGATGTGGTATAAGCCAGAGGGTTTCTTTTGCCTTCAAGCCTGCATTACCCCGTCAAGAACAGAGGTTTCACTGGCACCTGATAAGTCACATAAAACAGATAAATACTTGGGAGATACTGTATTTGAACACAATCGGTCTTGGCAGTGACTTGATCTCCGTGTAACAGCCTGGCATGTACCTGCAGGTTTGCTTTTTGCAGGGCGAATGAAAGTTGTGCTGGAACAGATATGGATTTGAATTATGTAAGGCAGGAAATTGTGTATCTCCGTATCATATTCCGAGAGGAACATGCAATTTCACCACTGCAGACCCATGAAAACGGGGGCATTAACTCAGGTGCTGCTGAGGCACCTTGCTCTGTAACACAGGACTTCATCCCTTTCTGCACCCAGGCTGTGGGGCTCACCCTCGGAGCCTGATGTTATTCTGGTGCCAACATAACATTTTGTGTTATGCCTCAAAACAAAGGATCTGGGATGCTGCTGGGATCCTGCTTGCATCCTGGAGGTAACCACAGGGAGTGTATTTTGTAGTCTGTAGGACATATCATACAGCACTCCACGGGAGAGAGAGGAAAGGCATCACACTGGAGATGTGTGACGCCCCAGAACTGGCTGCACAGTCGTGTGCACCCCGACCTGGGAGGGCTTGCTCCTGCAGAGCAGGCAGGGAGCAACCAGGACAGGGGCAAAGCCTGCGTCTGAGCAGGCGGGTGAGTTGGACCCAAAGGTGGATTTTCACGTGGCATGAACTCAGTGAGGTTCAGGTCTCTGAGTTAGGGAAGGAGACCTGTGGCTTTGCATTCTCATAGGGACTGTTTGGTTTGGGAAGAGGCTATAATAATTTTTTTTGTTCAAAAATAGAGTTCAAGTCAACTTCACATAGTGGAGACCCACTTCTGCATGCAAGTTTGTGGAGGCTGGACAACCCCACCACCTGGCGCAGGAACCTGAGAGCATCCGCAGCACATGCCCTATCCTAGTGCTGTGGCATCAGTATTTTAATCCTTTTCCATGCTGGGACATTACAGCAAAACCCACCTGCAGATTGTTTATCTTGTTTTGTTGTGAATAAAGATGCGGCCTTTAACTTCCCGTGAATGTAGTGGTTTGGTTAATGTCTGGGTAACAGAGGGAGGGGATGGGGGCATGGCAGTGTTAATGGGAGAACAGCTCATTTACAGTTCCAGCATGCTTTATGACATCAAAAGAGCATTGAGAGAATGCTTGGGATAATGTTAATTAGGGCTCAGAAATAAATGCTTTGCTTCCTCATTAATTGTTATCACTTTGTTGTGCTCATTAGAAAGTGATTCCTAGCAAAGAGCTGCTAAAGGTTGTGCGGTGTGGAAGGCGGTGTGCTTACTTGGGTGGAGGATGCCGGGCAGCCCCGGTCCAAACCCGGTCCCTGGGTACCAAGGTGGCAGGGGGTGCCCAGCGCCAAGGGTGCTGCAGGGAGGGGCAGCAGAATGCAGGATGCTTGGGAGAGAACCATCAGTGTGGGATGGTACAGAGGGCTGCGGTGCTGGGGCGATGTCTTCCCTGCACCGGCTCTGCTGGCAGCCATCTCCAGCGTGCCCCATGCTGGGCACCAGCATTGCTGCAGCAGAGCCAGGAGTGGCCTGGGAGCAGCTCTGCAAATCCCTGTGGGAAGGAGGAAAGGTGCCTTGTGCAGGTCCTTGCCACACCACCTTCCCTCTGCCCCAGTTAAGCAGTGTTGCAGGAAACCGCTCTCTTTTCTGTAAAGTTTTCTTGTCTCAGCCATTTTTGCAAATTATATGAAAATACACTTTGGAAAATTGAATAATAAAACTGTGGTGTAAATCCTTTTAAAAAGAGATCAAAGACCTAAATGCTAATAAGGCTGGGATGGGAATAAAATCCAGGCACTTTTGGTAAAGTAGAATAAAAATAAAGGAGGCCCACAAAGAGAATAACAAATTAAAAACAATTTTAGAAAGAGCAACGGAGAAAAGACATTCAAAACAACCAAAGGAGAAAACCCTTAAAGAGAAGGCTTTCAAGCGGTCGATGCAGACGTGGCCCTTGATGCTGTTTTTGGAGGCTCCTCATGCACACGTGCTCCCCCAGACTGACCCCGGGGGCTTGGTCCCCCCGGCACGCAGTCCTGCCTGCCCCCACAGCTCCCTCCCAGCAGGAAGGTACCCAGCCACAAGCTGCTGTCAGCGTCAAAACTTTGAAGCTTCCTATTTTCCGGCAGACTGATGGAACCTGCAGTCATCAAAACCAGCTCAGCGAGAGAACTTTGGAACAGCAATGTTATAGTTTCTGTGCCTTTCCCTGGGTTTTCGCAAGTTCCTCTGCAGATGAGGAGCACCAGGCAGCGTACTGAGAGAACAAATGCACGTGCAGGCGAGGTGACATGCTCTTTTCAAATCTGTGAATCACTTCCTTGGGGATACGCTGGGGAGTTTATGCACCCTGGCATTATGAACATGCTTTTAAAACACTCTGATCCCCTCCCGGCAGCGGGCATGCTCGCACAGCATTCCCCACGGTGCTCAGCCCCAATTCCAGATGGAGGGAATGGGGTGGTTTGCCCAAGGAGAGCAGCAGGGTCCTTGTGTCGAGACAGGGTCCCTGTGCAGAGGGGAGCTGCTGGGCTGTGTGCGTGATGCCAGCGCTGCTGCATCCCCAGGGAGCCTGCTCAGTGCCCAGGGAGGCAGCGACACCGTGTCCCCAGAGCAGTGGTCAGTGGCGTGGGCATCACATCGGAGGAGACGACGTTAAAACTGCTGGGTTAGTCAAAGCCTCATCAATCTCCTCGCACTGAGTCAATTATAATTCCTCTCCCTGTGCTCACGGGGGAAATAATCGGGGGAAACATACACAGTAAATACCGGATTGCCAAACTCATTTGCTGCGCAGATACTGCCCAGTGAAGGGTGGAGAGGCTCTGGCGGGGCAGGCAGGGAGGGACGGCAGGGCTGTGGGTCCCACCTGGCTGGATGCTGTGACGGCATTGCCGCCGGCTTTGCTCGGTGCGGCAGGGTGGCACCCAGTGCAGAGCAGCAGCAGCGGCACGTGCTCGCGCATGCGGGCTGTGCTTGCCACCGGTGGCACGTCCCTCTGCTCGGTGCCCGCCGGGGAGGCAGCGCCCGCCAAGCGGGATGCGGGGACGTCGGCAGGCGGGATGGGCAGCCCCCGCTGCGGGCAGGGCCGGCAGCCGCCGCCGCGCACAGGAGGGAGGCAGGGAAAACACACCAGCTTGTTACACTTACCCCTCAATAAAAAATCTTCTAAGTGCCTAATTAACAGTTTAGGTAGAAATAAAAACATAATGAGAAAAACAATCTGGTTG
>JAVJGI010000065.1:1865745-1948245 GCA_035590275.1 Ibycter americanus | reverse complement strand
AATGATTCTCTCATAGCCAAGAGGGTCTGCTTTCAAAACAATTAGCTCAAACATCTGCCTAAGCACCCATGCTGTTTTCATATAATTAAAACAAGTCTTCCTAATCCCACTGGACAGTCTTTAAAAACTGCTCATTTTCTGCATTATTTACAACAAGGAAGCAGCCAAATCCTCCCATTGGTCCTTGAAGGACATTAAAAGGACCTCTCACCTGTCGTCCCTATCTCTATTATTTCATGATATTAAGTAGGTAAAGGAAGCCTGAAATATTGCTGGCATGTCAGAAGCAAACCCTAGCAGCCTCCGAGAGAGGCAGTGAGCTGGCTCAGCTCCTGGAGGACATTCCCTCTGCGAGCCGGGCCGGCCGGCATGGGAGAACCGACCCACGCTCCCCCTGCAAACCTTGGCTCTGACAGTCAGGGAAGGGGGAGGACACTCCTTTTCTAAAAATGTCACCTTTAAAAACCAGGAAAGGACTTCCACAGTGCCGTTGTGAACACCCATTTTCTGGAATATGCTTAAACCACAATGGTCTGTTGTAATTATTTATCAAGGTACAAATCATTAATGCAAAATTTCTGCAGGCCCTGAAGCAAAAAAAGTTAATAAAATATAATGCCACTAAATTAAACATTTTAAACTTTCACAATAGAGTAACTACTAAGAAAAAATAAAGGAAAATCTATGTCAAACGGAACTTGATGAATAATTGTAATAAATAATGTATTTTTGAAGAATTTTTCATGCACATTTTTCAATGTCATTAATTATTTATAATTATTCACCATATCATTTCTGAGAAGTTTTCGGACTCTAACTTGTTTGCTGACAGTTTGTTCAGATAATTAATATACAGAAATTTCCAACCCAGGCCTGGCACCGTGTTTCTCAACCTCT
Source organism: Ibycter americanus (assembly GCA_035590275.1). Taxonomy (NCBI): domain Eukaryota; kingdom Metazoa; phylum Chordata; class Aves; order Falconiformes; family Falconidae; genus Ibycter; species Ibycter americanus. Next base: position 1,947,348 of record JAVJGI010000065.1, on the reverse strand, counting down.
CTCTCTCGATGAGAGCAGTGCAGGTCCCCGGCGCTGGAGGGGAGGCTCAGGTGACCACTTTGCATCTGGTGTTTTGGGCAGATCCCTCCCGGAGGGTCTCCATGGGCTGCAGCGCGGAGGCAAGCTGTGACCCACCCTGTGGGGACGGACCCATGGCTGTCTCAGGAGTCTCCTAAATGGGGAGCAACCACCAAAAAGGAGATATGTCTTTGCACCTCTCCTGCGAGGGTACCCGAACCATGGGGGCCACAGGAGGTGCTTACTCACATGGGAGCAGGTTCAGCGGTACTTGGGTGCTGCCACCTTTGCTGCGTGGTCATGTTCCTGCATGAATTACGCCCAGCCAAACAAAACAGCGTGCCCACCGATGAGCCCCAGCCGTGCCTTACGGGCGCCAAGACAAGGGTTATTTAGACCGGGTTTTCCTGCTCCTGTAGAAAACACAGACTAGATCCCCAACCGCTGGCAGCCAGGGGAATGCCAGGAAGGCTGATTTACACTGCCTGAGGACCTGGGCCCACGAAGGTCCTGGTGTCTGAATCCCTACTAGCGTGCACAGCGACATCACATGCAGCTTGGGCTGGAGTGTGAGCATCAAGAAGAGAAAGTGCTCAGAAGTTACCACTTTGAGGAGAGGCAGACAGACATACCTCTTTATTTCCATATTCTTTATTCCTGAGAACTGGCATTTGCAATGAAAAGCAAATAAACTCTGGGAAGAAGGTGAACTGTGTTAGCAGCCTGGATAATGTCAGATGTTGCAAGAGAGAGAGTGATTTGGTTTTAATAAGAACTATCAGGACCAGTGCAGACTTCCAAATTTTTTTCTTGAATTACAAGTATCTCTGATACCATGATGTGCATGTAAATCCAGAGGAGGAAAAGACCCCCAACTGTGAGCAGCGTTGTTTATGAGGTACCGAGCAACAGCTGTTGCTGCAAGTCTTGTTCTTACCTGTGCATTAAATAGTGGGCATCAAATACATATTTGTTGCACAGCAGAGGAACTTTGATCATTGCATCATCAGTATAAAATGCCTCTAACATTCACGGGAAGTGTTCCTTTGCCCTCTGCCAAGAGCAGGACACTGCCCATCCTCTGTGCTTGCAGAGTGCTGGAGCCCGAAACCTCTCGTGCGTGTCTCAGCTGGGCACTCATGGGCACCAGCTCCATGTGCTGCTGGCCTGGGAGATGCCCAGACTCAATCCACGTCGGCAAGACAGTTTCACTGTCAGTGCAGAGGATGTTCCTTGGACTCTGCTCTCTCCGAGGAGCTCTTTGCTCCTACCACTCATGCTTTGTAGGCTCTGTTTTGGGCTCTAGGACCCTGTCAGCAGTGGATCAGATCCACAACTCCACAGCTCAGCCCGAACTGACTCTGCAGACCCAAGAGCTGTCCTGTAGACAAAGACATAAGCAAGGTTTGTATCTGTTCCCACAAGATTTAATCAGCTGAACATGTGCCCATGCAGACAAAGTGAACTGCTATCCATGAACTGAATCTCAATGACCCTTGCTCTCCTCAAACAAATCTGAGTATCTCTTCATATTTCACTTGGAACAGCTGTTAATTGCTCTGAACATTGTTGTTCTGCTCAGATTTGGTGCCCGTCTCTCATTTGGTGTGCATCACCTCTGGATTGGTAGGGAGACTTTGAAGCTACCCTCTTTAATTGTAATTCAACTACTTGTGATATTTTGGTACCAATTAATATTGATTTTACAATTGGTTTACAGAGATGTTGTTTTATTACTAATATATTTAATGTGCAAATCAATAAGAACACTTGTTTGGCTCTCTCCCTAGAAGGTAATAAAATCAAATATCTCAAGAGTAAAATGCTATCTGATCCATAAATGGCAGCAGCAGATGCTTAATGTAATAGTTAAAGACTATGCAGCATTCTTGGCACCTTCCGTGCTTTTTCCACATACACTGTACTAAAGTGACACTCAATAACTTGCTAGTTACAAAAAGTTTGGTAAATTTGTTGGCACCATGTCAGCCTAAAGGAAGGCTTCAGCATCAAGGACTGATGTTAAATGGACAAACTAGATATTCCTCACTACTCCTTGTGCAGAGCTCCTTAGGGTTTCCCAAATGGTGGTTCCATAGCAGAAGGCAAAAGCTTTTCATATCTCTTCTGCTTCTTGAATCCCAGGTGATGGAAAAGCAGCTTTGTGGGAAAAGGACCTGAGAGGAGGAGAAAGGAACATGGATTTCTGCAGACTGACAGCTGTCCTACCTTTTTGAAAGATTTAAAGCTCTGCCGATGCTCCTGGGAGTCGTTTGCAGAGAAAGATATCGGCAATTCTGCTACTTCAGCAGAGGTTTCCTCTGGTATTTTTCTTCCCTGGGGTTGGAAGCAGATTTGTTGAAAGCCAGGACAAGGTGGAGGTGAGTCTGCTCATCATTCCCACCCCTCTCTCCAGGGAACTCGCCTGCTCCACGGCCACCCCTGTTCTGAAATGAGCCTCCCTGGTCTGGGCACTGCAGCACTTTCCATCGCAGGTGAATGTGAACTTGCCAGCAGCGCAGGCAGTCGGGCAATGGAGCTGGTAGAGAACAAGCTTCCGTACCTGGCTGGTCCTGCACACCTTGGGTAGGAACGCTGAAGAATTAACAGAGATCAAGCTAACTTCAGAGAGGCTGGGGAGACACACGCCAAAGCGGGGAAAAGAGCAGTGCTTTGCATGTTCTTTCTCCCATTCCTGCAGCATCAACAAGGTCTTGGGGGTCCTGCAGTTCCTACGGCACTGGCGCGGTGCGAGGAGCCGCTCCGTGGACAGGGGGTTTGTGACACATACTAACAGCAGCCTCACCACAGAGAGGGAATTTACCTTTGGCTAGTGAAGATGATTTATGGGTGAACAAATAATGAACTTGGCAAACAGTACATAATAAAAAAAAAGTATCTTACACTTTTAATTAGCCAAAAATAAATGACTGAGCATGGGGCTGAATCCATTGTCTCCACAGCTCAAGTTCTTCATCTTCTGTTGCTAGTCATGGTTTAATAAGTATATTGCAGAAGTTTTAATTTTCTTTTAAAATTACTAGAAAATTTTAAAATCTCTTTTCTGAAAAGGAAGGAAAGCACACCTGAATCATCTCCTCTGGCAGTTTTGCTGTTTTTCCAAGATCCCTTTAGTACTGCTTCTATTTGTGTTTGCTCTTCAGATTCCTGTTGCTGGAGTTGTGTTGTGGTGCTGTAGTACTACTTACTCTCTGAAGTGCAGCAGAAATGACCCCATAATATTAACTGCACAAAAACATCTTTCTTCAGCAGGCTGCAGAGCTTTTGGGGGAAAGGATCCTGTATTTGGTGCATTTGTGCAGTTTCTGATACAATGAACCTGGCTTCAACCCTTTGGTCCTGTTATTACAACAGCAATTACTAAACAATCACCGAGATTATCAAAGATACCTGACCTTCGGTTTTCCACTCAGAGGAATCCTCCAGGGACAAGAGACTTCCCCCAGTGAAGTTCAGGGCAAGCCCTCAAAAAGAAGGCAAACACTACCAAATATTTCAAAGTCAAAATGAATATCAAAGTTCGCTGCAAAATGAAATTCTGAACAGAGATGACAACTACTCAGCTGTTCAGATCAATTATTCTCAGTCAGGTAAAAATAATGCCTAACTGCTCCAAACAAGAATAAAACCCAGAGTGATGCATGTCAGCTTTCAATCACCGGTGTGGCTGAATTTGCCACCTCTCACAAAGTACTTCAGACTTGGCAAAGCTGCCTCCTTCAGCAGAAAAGCATTTCATGCATTTTTCCAGTGGCTGCAGGTTTTATTGGAGCTGCCGTGCTGCAGCCTCCTCCACAGTGAACATCGCTGGCAGTGAACAGGAATCCCCCCAGCCCTGAGCTCCCAGCCTGGCTGCTCGCACAATGGCTCCCCGGGGGCTTGTTGGCCGATGGATAACGGGGTCTGAAGACATAATTCCTGCAATTGACCCAAGAACATGGCGTTTCTGTGAGTGACCCTGTACTACAGCTTCTCACTCTCTGCTGAAGTGCCCTCTGGAGAGGCTCAGGGAGCTTTTCATCTGGGGGCCACCTAAGCTGCTGAGTGCCAGGGTGGGATGGGGGCCCACCACATCTTCACGGGAGCTCACCCCAGGGGCAACGGCAGCTCTCTGTGCCCCAGGAGCAGATGCCACACCAGCAGCTCCTGCCCGAGGAGCGCACAGGGCTGCACACATGCTCTGGCAGCATCCCCAATTTGCACTGACGTGGCAGGTTCGGGGGCTCAGCTAAAGCCACATCTGGGTACTCCCCATCTTGTGTACTGGTGCGCCCAGCTTGTCTCCTGCTTCAACAGCCCCACAGAGGAGAAGACCCATTATTACTGCCCTAAGAGTTATTATTCTTCTTAATAAAAGATACAAGTTAAGTGAATGTGAAAGTGTCTTCCTGCGTGCTCAGCGCTGGCTGCCAATAGCCTGACGGTCTCGTTTTCCCTCCATCATCTCTTGTCCCAGACAGGTGAAATGGGATGACTGCCATTGTGGGGAAGTCATAAAGTATAAAATGCTTCATTTGTTCATGAAATGGAAATTTGAACAGCCAGAGAGAGGGGCCATGCAGCGTGTGCTGCCTCATAACCAGTGGGGGGGGGCTTTGCACTGCTCCTGCCATGGGGAAGCTCTGTAGGATCCCATGGACCTGGTGGCTGGAGAGGTCCTGGGGAGCACTGAGGGGTCCCATCTGGCGATGGTGCTGTGCTGGTGACAGAAACAGTGGGATCATACATGGTCAGAGGCGCAGTCCTGCTGCTTGGGGAGGACAGGGTGCTGCTGGTGCTGCCTGCACAGTCCGAGGATGCTGTGTGGCACAGCGCTGGGGGTGGGCACCTTCCCTGCCAGGGATGCCCCATCAGGGTGGCTGTTGCTGCTGCAGCGGAATTGCTCCAAGGCATGAAGGAGCTCCAGGCAGGTCTGCTGCTCAATGGGCGTCAGCATTTTGAAGGGAAAGGGGAGGTCACATGGATTCAGATTTTTAGGAAGCACTTGAAACATGTGAGTCACAGAGGGAGCTGGGTGCTTGATGCCACGACACGCACGCTGAGCCCCCAAGCTCCTGTGGTAGCCAGCCCACAGGCTCCATGCAGAGCCTGCCAGACCACTGCCATGCTGCCCTGGGCAGAGCTGGACGAGTGCATCCTGGCTGGGGTGGAGAGACCACATTCCTGTCTGGAATGTGCAACATGGAGACAATAGAGCAAAGTGTAACCACTGTTTACAGAAAAAATTGTCAAGGATTTATTTATTGGAAGTGACTGAGGAATATGAATTCTACACTCCATTTAAAATGCTTTTTATTTCTCTCAGCCTTGGGGCTCTGAGTACATCTAATTTCACCCATAGCTATAATTCTCCACCAAACAGTTCCTGCTTCTCCTCTGGGTTCCCGAGGAGTCATTTTGGTTTATGTCCTCTCCCGGTGCAGCTCGTGCAGTGGCTGGAGACAGTTACATGCCGGTGAACTTTCCGAACCCTCCCTCCCCACTGGGTGCACGCACACATGCAGCGCAAGCAAGCGGCATGCGCTGGAAACAGCTTGACACCTCACTATATATTTATTTAAAAAAATAAAACTCTAAATGTCTTTATCATGTAGGGGTTTCTCCTGAGGAGCCATGTATTTCACTTCAGACACTTTGATTGTCCCTACCTTGCAGCTAACAAACTATTAGTTTTGTTAGTATATTTATTCCACTAAAATTGGAGCCTGTGATTACAAATCCAATACTGTGATTGAGTCAGGATTTGGAAATAAATCTGTCCGGGGCTCATCTGGCATTTTGGTGCTGGGAGAGCCGGCATCAGGCGCTGCTCCTCCAGCCCAGCTGCGGGCTGGACTGTCCCGGCTGTGAGCGCTCCGGGGAGGCTGCACAGCCACGGGGCACCGCTATGGCTGGCTCTGCTCCGACTATTGATTGGGGGGCATTCAGTATTGGGAATGGAGCCCGTTTTCCCAGGCAAGCAGGCGGTGGCTGCAGACCCTGGCTTTCCAGACTGTGATTATTTGGGTACATGGGTTTTTAAGCTGTCACAGTTAGCTTGATATGCCCACCCTGCCAGGGTCTATCGCCCTGCAAGGTTTATGGCATTCAGTTGGTGGCTTTGGTTGCATGGCAGTTTTTCTGCCAGAGTAGGAGATGCCCCTTCCTGGGAGGGTGCTGTGGGCAGGGCAGGCAGCTGAGACCTTGGGCTGGGAGCAGGATGCTTTCCTTCTCTGTGGGCAGAGAGATGCTGGGGAAGGACCAGGTAAGCATGCAGATGTGTGGCAGAGGAGGACATAAACCCAAATTCTCCATATTTTTTAGCAAATGCTTGTTATTTCTCACTATTTCAGTTTCTGCTACAAAAGCAAGGATAGCAGTTCATCCTTTGGGATGTGATTTCAGGCGGGAGCTCTGCAGGCAGGGGCCCTCTCCCTCACACAGAGCCCAGGGGGGCTCAGTCCCACCCAGGCCCACCAGGAACCGCTGCCTGCAGAGGGACGGGGACAGCCTGGCTGCTCCCTGGCTGGGACTGGGCCCAGAGAAGGGGTTAGGGAGTGATACGGAAGAGGAACGAGGTGTCACTCTCGCCTTTCTGATGTCCCTCCAGGTTATTTCCAGTAAATCTTCTTTGCTGAGAAGATTTACTTTCTTTAACATAAATTAGTTGTTCAGTTTCTGCAGGTAGGAAGTGGCAGCATTTTAACTGTTTGGGTATTAGTCCTTGCAAGCTTTCAGGAAGGGAACTAGCAAGACAGCAATCACCGTGCTTGCACCGGTAATAGCACGCACTCCCTCCTGTGCCACGAGTCTGGGGGTGGCAATGACCTTGCCCCCAGGCAGGGCTGGCTGGACACCACCCGTGTCTGCCTGCAACAGCCCCGCCGATGTGCAGCACCTTCCCAGGCAGCCCCAGCCCAGAAACTGCTGTTTCCATTCATGGCTCCTGCAGTGCAGAGCTCGGGCGATGCAGAAGCCCAGCCCTGCATCCTCCTTTGGCAGGGACGCAAAGCAGGAGGCGAAGTCCCCGTCCCATGCCCCGAATCTGCTGCCGCCGGCTGCGCTGCCTGCAGCTCCGAGTCCCTGCAGCCACTAACGGGAACACATGTGCTACCAGTATGTACATATGAAAAAAACCTGTCAGGCAAGATTAAAACCCCAGACAGTCTTTATCGTAAGATTGTTTTTTCCATTTATTTATCCCTTTTTTTCCCTTTTAGCAAGAGTAGTCAGGTTTTGATATGATTAGAATTGCAAATCTTGCATGTTAAAAGGGAAGCACTGAAGTAAAAGGATGCTGCCTGTGTAATGAGACACATTTTAAATCCAGGCTAGGTAAATTTTGTGTTGAGCATAAAGGGTATGAAATAAACTAGCAGTAAGCTCAGCAAATGCCCCAAGGCGCGTCCCCATTAGTATTCCCATTTGTGAGCTCACTTCATAAGACTAATGGAGTTGCTACCTGGGGACATTAATTGTGCATGACACCATTGCCGAGCCTTTGTGCACTCTTACTAATATCACAGTGCCTCCTTGACAAAACGCCTGCAAAGATTACAAACATACCTAAAATAACTGCCACATTCACACTCATATTTGACAGGGATCTTCAAGTTCAGTTACAATAGAATTACCATCATTTCTTACACCTCTGGCTTTTTATTACATTAAACAATGGTTGATATTGCTTTCTTAAACCAGTGTCATATTGTGTAAAATCTATCTATCTCAGGCTTTTCTATTAAGCCTCCCATTTATCAGGGGAATGTATAGCTTCCATACTTGACTCTTACTACAAATATTATATATTATATACTTAAGCACGCGTGCACACGTACACATACACACCCTTCCTCTGTTTTAAAGGCACAGCGATATTTTTGAGTTCTTGCAATTAATACCAAGAGGCTCTGCCATTGTGCAAGGTGCTCACAGGTCTTCCAGCATTAATTATAACATGATCTGTGGGGAAAAGTCTTCCTGGGTCTGTGCTCCCTGCTTTGAATCCTAGTGTCCAGGATTAAGATGATGGATGAGAGGATTTGCTGTATTCGCAGCAACCAGAGCAATATTGTGTTTAGGAAAGCAGATGAATTGGGATCTTCTGGAGCTCTGACACGCTGGGCTTGGCCTTTCCAGGGTGTGTGGGTGGCAGTGCTCCTCCCATGGGTGTCAGGGCTCTGGTGGGCTCCCACAGCAAGCGTGGAGAGGCACCTGTGGGAGACCGAGGGAGATTTTTATCCTTGGAAGTAATGTTAGAGCAAGGTACAAAAGTGTATTAATGAAAGTCCTTCGGGGATTCAGTGCTCAGCTCCTTGAAGTGAGGATTTAGTCTTTGACTAATCCAATTTTTTTTTCCATATTTATTTTAGAAATAAAGTGTTTGACTTTGTTTCTGGCACTGGCACTGTCTGTTCCCCAAGAGCCCTTGATTCTGCTCTTTCCTCTCTGCACTGGAGTCTCCTCTGATGTTTCCTTTTGGAGAGGAGCCATGACAGGCTGCAGGTAAGAGAAGTTTGACTGATGTGATGTGCATTAGAAAACTCCTTGTCACAGCTTTCCTTGCTGGTGGCGGTGTGGATGTGAGGCCGTGGGTTTGTCTTCAGCTGTCCAAGGGCATTCTAACTTTACCAGGTGGCAACATGAAGTCCCCAAATGAAAGGTCTGGCTCCATATTTGCTAGACAACAAAACACTTTGTCAAGGGAATGTCCTTTTTGGAAATCGGTGTTTATTTCCAATTCCTGACCCTTGAAATAGGCAAGATAGACATGTCGAGACATATGAAAGAAGACTTACGGTTCTGCTCGCTCAGGTTTGCAGCCAGGTGAAGTGGGGGTTAGACCTCAGTTGCAGTAGCGCTGATGTGCCGTTTTAGGGGATGACACTGTAGCGCTTCAGTAGTGGCCTTTCCTATTTCTGTTCCTTGGGACAGGTTTTATTGGCAGTAATGTCAATTACTAATTTGCAGCAGTGCCTGTCAGCAGCTGATCACAAACTTCTTTGCAAACATTATTTTCTACAGCTTGCTGCAGCAGGAAGACACGGAGGTGACCATGGGCAGAGCTGCCTCCCAGGGGATTAGGGAATTTTGCTTCATTGGGCTGTTCCACATCTTTGAACCCAAAACATGGACAAACTTGTGCGGACGTCCAGGCAAGAAGGAGTTACCAGGGCGCAGCAGTCAGCTGGTCTTTGCATCAGGCATTTAAGAGAAGCTCTGGAGAAACGAGTTTGAGCTGAGAAATACACAACGTTCGCATAAGGGTGATCCACCCCTTGGAGCTGGCACTCTGTGTTTTCCTGCTGTCTCATTGACTTCTTGCCAAAACAGGTTAAAATGCCTGAGTTTTCTCTGGAATTCTGAAGTTGGGACTTAAAAATACTTCAAACACTTGGTTTAATAGACCTTCACATCAGCGTATTCCCAGTTCCACATAGCTCCCTAGTGACACGGGACCTTTTGTCAAGCACATATGAAATTAAGTGAAATAAAAATCATATTAAAAATTATTACCATCTAACAGCCATTAGTCTGCACATTGCTGTCACGTCTTGATGGATTTCTCACTTAGTTCAATGAATGTTCTAACGACAGTGATAAAATCACTCAGAAAAAATATAATAAACTGTTAACCCTTTATGCGGCTGCTTGTTTTTCAAAACCCTTTAAGAATTGTTCAGCAATAAGTTGCTCCCCAGGGTGCACGGCTAGAGAGGAAAACCTGCCACTGCCTGCTTTGGGTATGCTGGGGGGGGGGAGTGGAAATCGTGTCCCCCTCTACCCAGTAAGGGACATGACATGGGGCTGGGAACTGTCCCAACACAACGGCTATGGTGGAGGGACCGGTGCCTGCGCGGCATGTGGGCAAGCAGCGCTGGCTTAGCACCTGGGCGAGCGCTGACGGGGCCCCACAGCTCTCACGAGCTTTGAGATCTTTCTTGTGGGGTAACGTGGCTGAGACCTCATGGCAGGGTTGCATGATGAACCCAGCTTGCGTGGGAGGATGCAGTGCAGGTTAGTTATTGCTAATTACAAAATAGAGCTTAGACAGCCCAATGTTTTGGTGAATGCTGCAAGGAGGGTGATGCTTTGCCTGCCTGCCCCTCGAGCCCAACAGCCAGACATGAATGCTCACCGTGTGCTGCCTCTGGAGCCAGGACTTGCAGGCAGCGGCACGGGCAGCATTGCCCAGGTAACTGCCAGAGGCAACACAGAGGCCCCAACTGAGGGCTCTGTTTCCCTTTGGGAGCACCGCACAGGCTCCACCAAAATAATTCTACGGACCAGCAGCACATGACAACTACACAGCACCTCTCATGTCCTCCCCGGGGCTGATTTAGTACAAAGCAGGAGGATTGCAAACCTGTCAGCAGTATTTGAAGGGAGCTGTGGGTGTGAACAGCTTAACGAAGCAGGAGAGCGGATGCTGTGCTCTGGCAGGAGCAATGAAATCCCATGGGAGGGTTTCGGCTCCTGCCACGGAGGATGAGAACCAAGCACGGCTCGTGCAGGGACACCAGCTCCTAGCTCCTGCTGTGGGCTCCAGGTGCCATCGTTACATATGGAGGTGCAGAAGAAAGGGACGCTGTTGTCACACATTTCAAGCAGTGAATTCAGGGCAGGTGCTTCCAAAGCAGAGCAGCAACACTCCCACTCCTCTGTCCTCCTCCTCCCAGCTCGCACCCAGCACATCACAGTGCTGGGGACAAATGGCTCAGTTTCCCTAACAGATCTGAGGGTGACAGAGGCTCAGTCCACTGCAATGGGGGCTTGGGGAGCACTGCGGGACTTCCCGAGGCACACATGACAGCGGGGAGATGGTGTCTTTGGGTGCTCAGGCTTGGAGGAGCAGCTGTGGAAGTACAACATGGCTCCCTGAGAAGGGCATCTGCAGTGGGTTATTAACATAGAGCTACTTAACAGGCAATCAGCATGGCCTTGTTAATAAAATACATCCATTTGAATCACATGAATTACACTGTGTGCTGCTGGAGTTCTCTGGCTAATAGCAGCCTCGGCAGCCTGGCATCACAAGGTTTGTTATGTCCTGCAAACTTAATACATGCTTACTTCTACAGAAAATGGATGGTAAGAAAGTAAATGACAGACTGCAGGAGCAGACGCTGCAATATAATAAACTCAGTTGGCACTTTCCCTGAGTTGTATTTAGCCTACCATGTTTTGTGGAAGCCTGGCTGTGGGCCAGCATGTGCAAGCATTAGGGCACGTGGATGTGCCCAGCACTTGCACAAGCAGCAGTGGGACCTTCATGCTGCTTGTTGGTGGCATTGGCTGTTGCCACGATGGATCCTCTCTGCTGGTTGGTGTTGCCTTTCAGGATTCATTTGACACAGAACAGAGGCCAATGGCTTAGCCCCAGCATTAAAATCTTCAAGCTCTGAGCAGCTTTGAACCCAGGCAGAAGGAGGGTGCCCAGCCCTGAGCACCCAGAGAGCGCTGTCGAGGATATTTCTGGTTGTGGGGAGCTGGGCAGGAAGCAAACATGTTTTTGTGAGTGTTGTCACTCAGCAAATTGTTCTGTGAGACACCTGATTGCGGTATTAGAAAGACAGATTGATGTTCTCAGGAAGATCAATGAATTCGCTAGGCTTTCTGATGACACACAGCTTGCCTTCCTCTCAGCACAAGTGACAGCCTGATGTTTCACCGCTCGGCTCCCGTGGAAGGGACACCAACACCGGTGCTTCACCTGCACGTGCGGGCACCCTCGGCCAGGGGCCACCCGCTTGGGACCCCAGCACCAGGGCACTGAGGAATGGTGCTAGTGGTGGGAAGGAGCTCGTAGAAAAGCAACAAAAATTAGCAGCAACTGGAGGGAACGAGAGAGAGAGAGAAATGAATTTCTGGGCAAACTGCATTAGGAAGACAGCAAGTACAGGGGCATGGCAGCAGCCAGCCCATTAAGTGGGCACGGTGGAGCATCACAGCACTGTAAGGGGCTGCAAGGTGTGAACCCTTCCTGAAACTATCAAGAGAGAAAACACATGGGATGTTGGAGAAGAGAGATGGTGGTTTCCCTGTGGTACCTCAGGGGACGTGGGTGAGGCCCTGCAGCCTGGGACCTGGTAGAGCTCAGTACACCCCACGCAGCCAGGTGGGCTCTGGGTGCAGCTCCCACTGTCCAGCAGCCTGTTGCCCTCCAACTGCTGTGGCATGGGCTTGCCTGCTCTCCCACCCGCCTGCCTGCCCACCCACCTGCCTGCCTGCCCACCCACCTGCCTGCCTGCCCACCCGCAGGAGCTGGCAGGGGGCTGTGGGCAGCCTCGCTGCCGGCACCGGTAATGCAGAGGTTATGTCTGCTGCTGTGGCAGCACGGCCATGGCAGAGCCGTGGTGCTTGGAAGGAGCTTGGCGGTGGAAGAGCCAGGTGCTAAATGGGAAATCTGATTGTTCATCCTTTTGTTTTCCTCCTTCCATGCCGAGAGTGAATTAAGTCAAAGCCAATTCTGAGGAAAAGCAGATCTCTCCTACCATCCATCATAGATGAGAGCACGGCTGGGCAGATCTACAAGCCTCTGAAGGCCTGTGCGGAGATGTTGTCCCAAATCTCATCTCCATGGCTCATGGTGATTGATCTCAGCTATTCAGATCTGTGGAGCTCAATGATTTCTCTCCCCTAACCTCTACCTGGTTCCTGGCTGTATTTTATATGGAAAAGATTCTTGTAGGACAGTTACATTTTAAAAATCAACTTAATCAGGTCTGAAATAATGTGACTGAATCCATTTTCTGCCTGTAGTTCAAACACGTGTCAAAGCTGCCCCTGGTTACCCCATGCTCCCAGGAAGTTTGCTTTATGGGCTTACATTGCATTCTGGCAGAAACACAAAGGGTGATTCTGGGCCCCCGATTTCTGGAAAGGAAGGTGCTCTATGTCACCAGGCAGGCAGCACTGGAAGGAGCAACACAAATGATCAACTTGGAGATCGCATCCTGGCTTCCTTCCAGATGTTCTTCCAGCTGAGCAGCAATAGTAACCATAGCTTGCCTGCTGCTGCTGACCTGTGGAACAAAGGCCATCTGAAGTCCTGGTTGAGCTGCTGGGCTGAAAGGCCTCTGCTTTATACACCTTCACATTTGCAGGACATTAACTAGCTGTCTTCCTGAGCTGGGGACATTCATTATCATTTTTATGCAAAGAATTATAGACATGTAAGACTGGAACTGACCTCAAAAGATCACCTAATCCGTCTCTCTGCAGTGAGGCAGGTTCACATATTCCTGGATGATTCCTTGCAGATGTTTCTCTAACCAGTCTGTAAACCCCTCCAGTGACCGTCCATAGCCTGTTATCTGCTCTAGAGTATAACTTGCTTATGGATTGGAAATTGCTGGCTTATCCTACCTAGATTTTCCTTCCTGCAAGGTCAGCACAATATTTCTGTCCTTCCTGTTATACAAGAAAAAAGGGCAATTATCCCTTTTGTCTCAAACTTTTGTGTACTCAAAGGCTTTAATGGGGAGTGCTTCTCTGCTCTACAGTAAGTAATTCCAGCCCCACCAGTTTTCCATCATGCATTGCATTTTCTAAACCTGCTGGTTTTGTGTTGCCTCTGGATTCTTTTCCATTTTCTGCTTCCCTCTAAAAAGGAAAGCTGAGCCCTCTCCTGTTAAGGAGTAAAGCTGAATTTTCTTTCAGGCTAGAAATGTGGGATATGTTCTCCCTGCATCTTAGCATGGGATCTGTGGCAGAGCATCACATTCCTAACAGATGCAGTGGTTGTTGCAAACCCTGGATCCTCCCCGTCTTCTGCTGACTCAAGCAGCAATCCGCTCTCCGCATTTGTGTTTGATTTTTCCTCTTCCATGTAGAACTACTCTGTGTTTGTCTTTACTGAATTGCACCTAATTGGTTTCAGACTGTGGCTGAACACATGCAGATTATTTCAAATTCTACTCCTGCTTCTGAAATGCTCACAAACCTCTTTGCTTTGTCACTTGCAGGTTCTGCTCCAGATGAAAGGCTGGCCAGCAGGAGTGCCTGTGCAGCCCCACAGGCTGCTCCCGAGGGGCTCCTCAGGCTGACACCAGGCAGATGACACCTATTCCTTAAGCACAGGGCCCGTGGATTGGAGACGCTGTCTGCAGAGCAGTGGCCGATGCCCGGCTGTGCGGCAGTGCTGTGGGAGTGGCAGGGATGCAGTGGATGCAGCAGATGCAGGGATGCAGCATCACTCGCTCTGGGAGAGGCTTCCCAGCTCAAACCTGGGGGTAGCCTGGCCAGGGAAAGGCAGAGAGAGAGGGAAGAATGGGCTTCAAGCATATTGCTGGTGTAAATTAAATCAGCCTGTTACTGCTGCCTATAAAGAGGTCTGTGTAACTGCAAGTGCACCACTCCAGAGACAACCGCAGGGAGTTTTTATCATTGTAAACCGAAGAGGATGTCCTGTTTAGTGTAAGAGGTTTTAGAGGATAGGTTACAGCTGGGTAATGAAAGCCAAAGGACACAGAAACAAGGCAGTTTATGCCCTTCGTCCCTGTTTAGTGGATCTGGGGGGGTCTCTTTTGTTTTTTACAACTGTGTGTTGGGGAGCATTACCTGCTACTAAGCAAGAGGGAATCAGGTGGGACTGCCAGCCTCGTTCTCCAAGTGGTGTGTGTACAATACTTTTAAACAGTACATAAATTAGACTCCTGCATCCTAATCAAGTGTTCAACATACATTAGAGAGCGTGACTATTTAATGGGCAGAACACAATGGAGGAGGGGTCCCGCCCACCCTGCAGCAGTGAACTGGACCTGGCCACCAAACTCTCCCACTGGCTACAGCATCTCCGTCGTGGGCATCTGTGTGGCCGGAGACCCGGGGCCTCAGTGCTGTAGCCTGCGGGTCCGAGTGCTGCCGCTGGCCTTGCCCAGGGAGAAACTCCCCTAAGGGGGCGCAGGCTGATGGACCCCTTGGCCAGAGCCCGTCCCCACAGCGAACCGCGTCCTGGGCACGTGCAGAGCCTCGCCGTCAGTGCTGGCCTCTCCGTGCGCACTTGGAGCAGAGCGATGTCTCCTCCCTGCGGGACTGTGGTCTACAGGGTGTCCCAGGGATCCAGCAGCAGGAGGACCCATGTCAGGCCAGGACCCACTGCTGCCACGGCACGGGGAGTAACGGTGCAGCACAACCCCCGCGAAGAGCAGTAACTGGAAGCATTAGCTATGCCCAAACTCTGCTAAATGACCTGGCAAACAGTTCCTTCCCCTCCCTCTTTATGCCTGAACACATCTTATTTGTAAATGGAAAAGTTTCCTCCTAATGAATTTGCCACAAAAAGGAGAAAAATGGCCATGGCCTCAACGCAGAGAAAACGGCAAATCTGATCGTGGCAATTAAGCAGACACAAGAGATGGGAAATCTGCGGGCGTCCCGGAGAGAAGGGGTTAAATTGCCATGGAAACAACCATGCATTATTTACATGGCCTAATGAATAAAACATTTAAGTAGTAGGCTAATAAATTTCAGAACACAAAGCAAAGTAAGCTATGATTTAAATATATGCCTCTGATGAATATAACTTGAGTTATAGAGCTGAAGCAGTGGGAGACCCAGCTCAGTTTTACACCCTCATCTCACTAACATGAAGGTATATCTTCTTTTTAATAAATGATTTTTCCAACGAGCACACAAATTGGCATGAAATTCTCTCCTGTCAGGCTTCCTGAAGCCTTTTCTAATAGCTTTTCTTGTGAATTTCTGTTGAGGTAGGAATGCTTTTGTTTTGGTTTTTTTCCCCCTTCTGCACATTATGCCAGATTTCAGAGCAGGATAACATTAGCAATCAATTTGTTAAACTGTTAGCAGAACATATGTCGGAAGGTTTCAAACAGACCCAGACTGAAAGATGTGTTGTTTATTGTGTATTGTATATACGTGCGATCCATATGGCTCCAAGTGCAGGATCCCTTTGTTTTCCGCCCACTGCAGATTTCCACGTGCGTTCTCCATGCAGAGCGGGAGCCAGGTCGGAGAGAGTGGGTTGATTGGGGACACCACGCTGCCTCACGGGAGCTTGTCCCAGGAGCACTAGTGCTTGCAGGGCTTGGGTGAGGAAGGTGTTTGGCAGCCCGGGAGGGCTCCCTGCATGCCGGCTGGGGCCACCGTGCTGCGTTTGGGCCGGCGCAGCAGCACAGCCTGCTGAGAGCCAGGTTGAGTTTCTGTCTGACCTGGGCTTTGCCGGCTGCTGAACAAACTGTTTGCTTTGGGAGAGTAGTTTGCGCAATGCCCTGGGCAAGGGAAGGCAGGTCCCCATAGGCATGGGAAGGCTGCCCCAAACTTGTATTTGGAGCATCCCTCTCACATTCCCACTGCTTAAGTGGTCGTGAGAAGGAAGGCTGGTGTGTACGATGGCGAATACTGCGTGTGCGAGGGGGACTGATTGGACTGAGTTAGCCCACCCATCGCTGTTTGATTTCCATGCAAACCTCTGATTTGCACAAGATGAACAGCAACAGCTTTCCAGCCTCTGGAGCTGTTTTCACCTGAGCTTTCTGCTGCACAACCACCCCCCAGCGAGCGCAGCCATGCTGATGGCAGCGGGGCCAGAGAGCACCTGGCAGACGGCGGGCGGAAGACAGGCAGCCTGGCAGTTCTGTGTTAGCCGCGTGCTCAGACTAACCCTGAGCGAACGAGGGAACCCCACGGCTCCTCTCACCGAGAGGGTGACAGGGTGGTTGCGGCTGTCCCGGGCTCGCTGTGCCAGGCACGGTGCGCCTGCACAGCCACTGCCTCGGGCTGGGAGTGGGGGGGTTTGTTCTCGAGGGTGCTGGGGCTCAGCCGCAGGCAAGTGGGACACTTTTATTACCAGTACCATTTTCTTACCACGGACAGGTTGAAAATCTGCTGTTGCTATTTTTAGAAGGATGATATCTATCAATTTCTGTAGCAGATTGCTGGCCACAAAGATAGATGAAACAACAGCTGGTGCTTCTGAGAGAGATCAGGACAGTGGAATAGCTGCTGCGTGCTGAGCCCACACACCTCAGTTGTCAGCGGCCAATTTGAATGCAGGAGCTCAGCGAACCCAAGAGCTCTGCAGCTGCACCAGGGTGCTCAGTTTGCTGGGGACCCCCTCAGCTGCACCAACACAGGCATCTGAGCTTGATCAGGGTGCCCCAGCCGCCCACTGGGGGCTGAACGGCTCTCCTTCACCCTCTGTCCCCTCATTGGCAGCTCCACAACGCCCATCGTTCTGGCTACTTAATTAACTGCTGCAACACTGCGTCGGAACACTTGCCTAATCGGCCATCCCAGCGGCTATCGTTAAGTCATCCATTTGAGCCGTTGCTGGAGGCTCCGTGGTGCCAGGCTCTCCATGGAGCTTCCAACCACCCTGATTGATTGCTGCTGCAAGCCAGGTCACCAGTGACCTTCAGCGCAGCACGGGGCTCCCCTTCCTTCCAGCTTTAGCTTTCCTGGCCTGTTCCCGAGCAATTAGTCTCTTCTGCAGCTACGATAGCGTAAGCCTTGTCATGTGATGGACTCATTTCTGCAGTCAGTCAACAATCAGACTTGCCCTCCACCAGTTAGTTGCTGATGTTTTTATGACAGTTTTCGCTTGGGAAGATCTCAGCACCTCACCACAGCCAGCCTCGGGAAGCTGGCAAAGTCCAGAGGATGAAAGGCTCCTGGGCAAATGGGGTACAAAAGGTTTCTTGGCTTCAACCCAAAAGTTTGCTTTGCTTCCACTTGTTTTGAGTTGAGTTTTACTTAAAAAGAATAATTTAAGCTTGAATGATGAAATATTTACTGATATTAAATTTTGAATGGTGTACATCTTTGCAGAAATGCCATTTCTATTCCTAAAAAGCGAAGCCTGCGGGGAGAGGTCTTAAACCAAATGGCATTGTTGACAAAGCAGACAAGCTTCAAAGACATGGACTCTTTTTCAGGTCAATATGAGGCCAAAAGCAAGTTCACTTTTACCAACAAGCCAGCTAGTTAATAAAAGATAGGTTATCCTTTGCCTTGATCATCAGGACCATGACATTTTTGGTTCAGGGAGAATTATCTTCTGGAGAATTCCTGGAGTTAAAAAAAAAAGAATGAAGGATCACATCGCCTACTTGTAGACAGGAGATGTGGTGGGGAAAGAAACCAGATGAATTGTGTGTCTAAACAATTTTTTATGAATTATCCAGTCAACTGTAATGAAAACATATGGACAAAAATCTCAAGAAACTCCTCCAATGTTTTAAAATTTGAGTGATGCTGATATTGATTGGGTGTATTTTACACAGCCTGGCGAAATGATGTGGCAGTGGCAGGAAAGGGCACTTAAAAGAATTGGGAAGGCACAAATTTCAGTGCATGTTTTTTACATACCAGAAATTTTTTTCACCAAGCTTATGTTTGTGAGTATGCAAAGTTATTGAAGCTTTTTTTCAAAGTGAAGGACTTGCTTTGAAGGTGGTTAAGGAAGTCAAGAATTCTTCTTAAAAGATAATTTTTAGTTATATTACGCCTATACTTACAGGTTGCTACACAGTATTCCTGCAAAGATTTACTTTTTGTTGTTCAAATAGTCTTTTTGTTTTGTTTTGTTTTTAAAACCCTGAAGGAAAGTCACTGAACAGTGAGTTGACTAAGACTGAAAGCAAGTGTATTTACATTGAAATTACAGATCTTGATGTTGAGGGTTCTCTACTACCATAAAAAAAAAAAAAAAAAGATTTATATTTTATATGCTTTTAATAATAATAGAAAAGCTATACTCTGAAAGGAAAATGGAAGAGTTTCAGCGTTCCAGCAAAACCAAAGAGCTGTTCTCACTGTATAGGGAGTTTTCAACATGTTTTGTTTTGTTCTGATTTTGAGGAAAAAATGGGAACCATCAGAATTTCCTCCAACAATGGAGGAATCTGAGTCCTGCCAACAGGCAGCACCCTTTCGGTGGACTTTGCCCTGAAGAGCAGGGATGGGATGGGGACCTGCTCCTGCCCTGCAGCCTCCCTGCCACACTGGGGACCCCAGTGCTGAGCCCCCTCCTCCTCTGTCCTCGTCCCACGCCAGGACCATCCCTCCTTGGTGGCGAGCTGCATCATGCAGCCCATCATGGAGAAGCGGAGACAGGAGAGCTGCTGGCAGCCACGCTGGCACTTCTCCCACCCCGCTCCCCCCCTCTCTTCCCATTAATACCACCACAAATTAAATGACAGTGATGCAAATGTGGAGCGCGGCGTGGGGAATGCTGCTGACTGCATAATGGCCGTCATTGCTGCCTGCATCCCGTCACTCTCCTCCAGGTAATTAATTGCCCTGTAAAGTGCTTTGAGATACAGTGTATGAAAAATGCTATATAAAAAAGACTGATACAATAGAGCTGTTGGTATTTAAAGTGGTAAAAACCAAGATAGGAAGACTGTTGGCAAATACATTTTTAGTCACTCTTTAAATTAGAAAGGTCCATCAATGAAAACCCGGGCAATTCATTACCCCCTCGCTGAGGCAGTGCTACGTTTAAGGTACACGCATATACAGGCCAGAATCATAATTTCCATATGAACTAGTTATTTATAACTACTGACAGGAGAAATTATGTGAAATAAACATAATTTATAGTTATTCCAGGAAAAGCCATCAAAATGAAAACTAGTAAGGATTTTTTTCAGCTAAAAAGGTGTCAATTTGTTAGAAACCAATGGGCAATGTTAATGTATCTGACAGAATTATTAATATATTTTCAAACAATGTTATTGTTTATAAGCAGTCCGCCTCGCTGGACCAGTGACCATGGTGGTGGTGACGCAATGGAAAACACCGAGGGCTTGACTCATCCAGTGACTTTTTTCTTCTTTAAATTGGCAACTCCCATTTATTACAGCAAACACTAAAAGCAACCCCAAAGACGTTACAGGTGTGAAGTGCAGGACAAGGTCCAGTATGGAGGGGTCTAGAGGTTCAGGAAACATCATGTTGTCACAAGGATGTCACCTGTACGGCCACCCCTGTGAGCCCAGCTTGGCTTCAACTCCATCCTATCCCCACCCCCGGGGGTCATGGCTCCTGACAGGCATTTCCCGCTCTGACGAGATGCCTGGGGCTGTCGGGGTCCTGTATGGTGCTACTGGGGATAAAGCCCAGGCACCCCGGCAGCCTTCAGGGGTTGCCCTAGCTGTTGATGAGCTGAAGACCAGACCCCAGTCCTGGAGCCTCCCAGGTGGGACAAGGCACTTCAATGCAGCGCTGATGTTCCCCTCCTGCTGAAGTGGCAGCACAAGCCGCCACCGGGTGCTGCTGGGTGGTGACGGTGACACCGTTTCATCAGGGTTTGCGCTCAAATCACTTACCACAATCACTGGTTTGCAAGTGAACTGCTGGAGTTGTTCTTTCGGTAAATGCCGTTTTTCATTGACAAATGCTTTATTTTCCACAGGAATTGTCTTACAACATAATAATTTCCATTGTAGAACATGCAAGTAAATACTGGGACCAGTCCGTGTGTAGGACAGACTGGGCACTGCATGCCACGAAGACGGCATGAGCAGAGCAGAGCAGCAGCGAGGCACCGAGCAGGGCAGCACCTGGAAGCAGGGAGCTTTCAAACCCTTCATGATAGCAGTAACTATGGGAGCTCGGAGTGACTCATTTTCTTTTCTTCTTAACTGTTCACCAGAACGCTTCAGACTTGGAGTGACACATGCTGCACCACTGTTTAAAATGTGCCTGCGAAGGCTTCCCGGAGCTTTTAATTTGCTGCTTTTGCAGTTCAAGGGCTCTCACCTCCATTTCATATTATTTAGTATTGCCACAAAATTGAAGAGAACAATTTCAAATCTCAAAGAGAAACGAGCAAAGAAGGGATCCCCAATCCAGCACCACATTTCTACCTATAACAGAGGGATGGCCGAACTATAGAAAAGCAGAGCTGTCCATGACAAGGGAAAGTTTGTCTTTCTCAGCACGTGAGTTCCCATCTGGTGTTTGGGCAGGCAGTGACAGTTTGGTCACATTCCAGGGCTCTTCTGGACGTGGCTCCCTCCTCGCCTCTCAAAGCCGAAAGTCAGCAGTGCTCCCATGGCCGTGGTGCTCTGTGGGAGCGGCTTGGGCAGCCACCCCATGTGTGCAGTGGCCATGCCGCCCGGGCAGAGGGGCTGCAGCTTGTGGTGCTGGGACGCTGCCGGCGTCAACCACACCAGGCTCCTTTCCCGTGGCTCAGCAAGGCTGGCTGAGTGGGAAGCGGGCAAGCTCAGCTGGGACATCCTAGTTCAGCAAGAGGGACCCCAACAGACTCATATTTTAGCCCTAATTTGGGATCTGTTCTCACACTGTTAGGTCTTTGTCACTTGATGCTGCTATTCGAGGTATCCCCTTGGATCATCACATAGGCAGCTCGCTTGGCTTATCTGATGCTGCTCTCAGTCGGTTCAAATCTTATTTATCAAATAGACAGCATTTTGTTTCGATGGGTGATTTTTCATCTTCCATTAGTGAAGTTGTTTCCAAGGTTCCCCAGGGCTCTATATTGGGCCCGTTGTTATTTTGTGTTTATATGCTGCCACTGGGTTATATTATTCATCAGCATGGAGTAGCTTTCCATTTCTATGCAGATGATTCTCAAATTTATTTGTCTGCTAAACCTCGCGCTGTCTCAGCTGTCTCTGCGCTATCAGCCTGTCTCTCTGACATCACAAGATAGATGTGGCAAAACTTTTTGCCGTTAAATTCAGACAGAAGAGGTGAGGCCTGCCTTGATGCCAGCATTTTATTTCCTGGGATGACACTTGCAATACGATCACTACCAGGATTTCATCGTTGTGTCCCCACTCATGCACTCCTGCTTTACCTTGCTGCTCCATACTTGATTTGTTGCCATGCACCGCGTTCGACACTTGCCTCTGTCTGCAGCGTGATTTGTGGCTGCCATTGGTATTGCCATTCCGATGCATATTAAGGCAGTGGAGTTGGGGAACAACCTCCCCACCTCTCGCTTGCTGCCAGCCTCCAGCCTGCAAAAGCCCTTATTTGTTTGCAAACGCTGTGCAGAAGGGACGTGTCCATCTTCCAGATCTGCAAGGGTGCCTTGCGCATTGATGTCAGCCAAGTGAAATGTTTTTAGAAATGTTTCTAATTTTTTAAATGTTTGTGATCCAGTAGAATTTAAAAAACATATCTGCAGGTATGAGTCCGAGGTAACACCATGCGTGTTCTTCCTACAGATACCCACCTTGGAGTGTTTATCCGGTAAGAGACAATAGACAGTCCCGAACCACCCCTGAGGAGCAATGCTGGATCCCTCTGCATGGACCACGGCATTTCCCCACCTCCTGCCAGAGGGCTGATGGCAGCGGAGAAGCACATATCCTGCTGGTCATGAACCACATAGCTCTCGCCCTCAGTTATCACAGGTTTTGCATGATCATGAATGTTTTGTGGTCATCTGTATTAGAGCTAAACTAGGTTAAAACATACACATGACAGAATGAAAGATAGTTTCAGAGCAGGCTTCTGATTTCAGCAGCTGTTGGTAGGGGGAGCTGCTCAGAGACCCTCACCAGGCTCCTGGGGCTGGCCAGGGCAGCAGGGCTTGGAGGGGGATGCCCCATTGACGCTCCCCCGTAGCAGGGTTGCTGGGGTGGAAGAGCTTCTGCCTATTGACGTCAATGCAAGGCTTGGATCATGCGGAGGATGAGAGGAGTTTGATGGATGCCCACCAGGAATTACAACCCGATTAGTGCCCTCTTTCACTTGTCTGGGTTTGTTCCTTTCCACAGCAGCGTGCTGGCACCGCGTGGTGCAGCCTCTGCCAGCGCCTGGCGTCCCCTGAGCTCATTCTCCTGTCTGTGATCTTCCCGAGCAACCCTGGCTTTCGCTTTTCAGTGTGTTGCCCACATCTTTAAAAAGTCCTTCAAAAACAGTCAATTTGTTTCTATAAGGATGAACCAACTAGTTCTCGCAGAGACATCGAATAAATCTACTTCATACATTATTTGTTAACTTCATCAAATAAAGTACAATTTTATGGCTTAAATGTCAATCTCCACAGCTCATTGAGTTCTTTAAAACAGCAGAGAGACTTGCCTGTTTACAGAAGCAAAAATTAGGCAGGCAGCTTTCAGCTAGTGCAGGGAACCCGTTGGTTCTTGTACTAGGAAGAATCATAAAATATATTCAATGTGGAGAGTGTGCAATTTGACAAAGACAATTTGATTTGTCCATGGCTTTTAAAATATTCATACCACTTTGATGGACTATAGTTTTATAAATATGGATTACCATTAACTGGCACAGGCAGTCGCTGCCTACAGATAGCGTTCCATGAGGCTTGTTCGGAATGAAGGCCTCCAATAAAAAAAATCATTATCTCTGCCTAAAAACCCTAATCAGTAATGTTTGGTTCATTTGCAGCTCAGAGGTCAGTAATTCACTTTAACTGCTTATGTGTTTGTGTCGTTTGGGAGGAAAAGGATTTCGTAGTTTTACTCCTCAGATCTAGAGACGGCTCCTGTAGCCGGGGCAGGCGCTGCCGATGGAGTGGCCAGCAGGCACGGGGAAGCCGTGCGGCACCCAGCCCCGAGACAGCCCGATGGCAGGAGCAGCCACGCTGGGCACAGAGCCGCTTGGCAGAGCCAGCGCTACCCGGGCTCTCGCCAAGCAAACAAACTGCCACAGGCACACACAGGGTAACAGCAAATCCCTGCCCTGGATGAGAAAACGGGCTGTGGCTTGAATTCAGTGAGATGCCCGGAATGCTCCAAAAACCTCCTCCCTGTGGTGCTTTGCACTGGCATGTGCGAGCTGTGACTACCCGGTTAGCGGGGCGAGCACGTGCCAGGAGGGTCCGTGTCCCCTCGGAGGGAAACGTGAGCAGCCCGCAACGCACCACAGCACTGGTAGGAGCGAAGGGGCCTCTCGCACCTGGTTAGCTGAGATGGCAACAGAGCTCCTCCAGCACGCTGGGTGTTCTGGCAGTGGCAGGAGGCTGCTGGAAGAGCTGTGCTCACTGTTCAGCATCGTGTGTGCTCAGCCAGTGCTGGATTCACAAAGGGACGGGGACTCTGACAAGAGCATCTTCACCAGTAAGGCCAAGTGGGCCATCAAGAAGAACATGCAGCAAGATTTAACTGCTGCACCTGTCAGAAAATCTGTCAGTTATTTTTTTAAGATAAAGAAAACCTAAGAAGTTGGTAATAAAACAAATAAAAAGTAAGTTGAAATCCAGGGAAGACAGTGATAAGATTTGATGTTGCTTTTGTTGGCTTCAGATCTGAACTGGAGTCTGAGAGTACGAGCAATGAGCACGTTACACACGACTTCAGGCTTGTTGAAGTGATAAACCAATAAGTAGCTTGTTCTTGAAATAAAATATTTTCTATATAGTATATACACATAGACAAGCATACACAGGAGAGCGCTGGTGAGTCTAGCATGCAGTCCGAGAACCTGAATTAGCAAAGTGCTTTGAGTTTCTAACAGTAATTCAACTCGTGAAGTAGCTTCAGTTTCCAGCCCAAAAGTTTATTCAAGTTAAGAAAACACATCCTGAGATTAAAAAGAGTATTGCACCACTGTCAATTTTCAGACATTGCCATCAGGAAAAAAAAATTACATTTCAGACTGACGAGCGACTAATCAAGGCAAGTGAAACGGTGCTGCAATAAATTACTCCACAGCGAAATAAACCACACAAACAGACCGATGATAATAAATGTAAATTATTTCTCTGAAGAAATTTTCTTGGTATATGAGTAATACGAACCATCAGGAAGGAGTCTTCCTTAACATTAATTACAGAAAATGACAAGTGAGCTGATGACTGCGAAGGCTCATTATCTGAGAACATATTCACAACTTTGCAATTTGCGCGAGATGTACTCGGGCTAAATTAATCTCCCTTCTTTGCATGAGCCTCTTCTAATTTTCATGTTATTAACAGGTTTGCAGTATCACTCAGTGCTTGTCACTCTAATCAGGTTTCGGCATGTTCGCAAAAGCGAAGTGTCATTTATAAGGATAAGCCCTCATAATGGCGCTCTCTTTCATGTGGAGAATTCTACAAGGTTGCTTTTAATAAGGTCCTTTAATCATCTCCCTTTGCTCAACTTTTGGCCCCTCTGTTTTTTCATGAAGAGTCATTAAAAGACTTTGAAGTTCATCAAGGATGAAAAATTCATGACATTGTTGCAGGAAAAAGGCCAAGGGATGGAGGGACACGACTGGGCAGGGGGACGGGGGCAGTCGGGAGACGGGAGACGGCCTCTCGCCGGGCTGCAGGACATCCCTCCCAGCCGAGCCGATGCTGAGCCCACCGAATCGCCCTCGGGTGCTCTCCCAAGTCCCAGCTCTCACAGGTGCTCCCGGGCTCCTCTTTCCAAACTGCTGAATATTCAGAGCTGGAGGCGGGCAAGGGGCTGCCTCCACTGCAGCCGCAGCTGCTCCTCCCAGCAGCCTGCAGGCAGCGAAGGCAGCAGCTCCCTCCCTCCACTCCTGGGCCAAGCCATGGGATCGCTGCCAGCGGTGCCACCGCGGTGCCACCTCTCACCAGCAGCTGATGATCGCCAGCATCCCTTCCCTCCCAGGCTGACCCAGCCCTTGGTATCGTCGGAGGGAGGATGCTGGCAGGAGGAACGGTTTGGGAGCAAATCGATATCCCTGCTAGAAGCAGCAGCAGCAGCAGCAGAGGGAAGGCACGTGGTGCTTTAGAGGGGAGCGTTAATCAAAGGCGACATTTCTCTAGGTCTGCGGTATGGCTGGGCTGTTTGAGGTTAACCTTATTCTTCTTCTGTGATTTGATAACACTGGACTGGTGTTTATGCTGAAGCTTTTGAACACAATGGAAGGAGGGGGAGAACTTTATTAAATTTTTGAAATTCATTTAAGCGGGGCTAGCATAATGAATTGCCAGATCTTGTGTGCACATTGTCCCCGGAAGCAACAATAATTTAGGTGGACATAAACCAATATGTAGATTAAAAATGTTTAAGCCAAGTGTCGTAAAATATATAAAAACATAAGGCAGAATTAACATATCAAAGTTTAGCATTATAAGTAATGACGGGTCAGATATAAGGTTATGTCTGCAAAATTGCATTTCAATATAATAAATCCATTCAAACTCTGTCCAGAGACACAAATTGAATCTATAGACAAAGCAACTGCAATCCATTGGATGTTATGAAGTATTCAAGTGAAAACAATGCATTTAGAAAAGGAAATTGAGTGTATTTTAAATATACAGGTGCTTGGAACTTCCATATAGCTTTATGCTCATACAGATTTGTATACACTGCATACACAACCTACTTTTGACAAAGTCCTCAAAATGATGAATTTCTGATGGAAGACTTGATATTGCAGCAGATCTGTTATGCACCGCTTATCCTGTAACACAAACCATTAATAATAATCACACTCCCTGCTGTACCAAGCTCTCTTGTTAGGGTTTCAAAGCTTTTGCAACTCCACACGCCCTGGAAGGATGCTGCTGCAGGCGAGGACCGCGAGGGCTGGCCCAGCCCCAGGGGACCCACGGTGCTGCTGCCCCTACGCTCCCCAGCAGGTCCTCAGCTCTGTGGGCAGCCAGGCGCTCCCAGGCCCACACCCCAGGATCTCGATCCTCCACCTCAGCACCAGCCCTGCAGAGCAGCTTTTTTCCTCCCTTGCTTTTCTGTAGCTGAACTTTCCCAAGTGCTGGACACTTGGTGCCTCCGTCCTCAGCTGGGACGGAGCTGGGGGGAGCGCGCTGATGAGTGCGGCTGGAGCACTGTGAGCCCCGGTGTCTTAGGAATATTTGATGGAAGTGCAGCCCTTCTCAAGCTGCATTAACATGCTGCTGAGAGTTATTAGCACTAGTAACACACGGCAAAAGGCAAGTGCGGGCACAGGGACAGGGAAGTGCCTGCCCCAGCTCCCGCTCGCTCTGGCTGAGGGCACGGCGAAGGCTGCCCGTGCCCTTGCACCAGCCCTGCCCAAATGCCCACCCCATGGAGCGGGGTGGACACAGGTGACTCATTTACCCAAATCCTGGGCCCTGTGGGGACCATAATGAGGCAGAGGTGTTGCCACAACATCTGGGAGCATCCCTGGCCACAGTGAAGGGGGATGCATGGGAAGATTTCCCTGCTCCTGCTGGTCTCCCTTTGGGATTGCTGGGATGCTGCCAGAGCCAAGAGGGGACCTGTGGCTTCAGGTTCCAGGTTGTTCATGCTCGGAGGTGCTGGGGCAGGCAGGGACCCCTCCCCACGGCTCCAGCAAGTCGAGGCAAGGGCCAGAGGAGCAGTGACCGGCAATCCCTGCTCCCGGGCATGGGAGAGCTTTGGCGGCGAGACCTTGAGAGTGGAGATTAAAAGGTGCTTTTGGGAGCTGGCGTGATGGGGAGCGCAGAGTTTAATAGACATGTTCATCTTTCAGCAGTGTGTTTTGCATGTAATAATGTCAGCACACTTCTCATTCTGGCAGAAATTCCACAGATAATTGGAAAGAAGTAAAAATGAAAACATTAGAATTTGCCATGTCATATGTTAACTTTTTATTATTGTATGATGCCAATGGTCCACTGACAGATGCTGTGTTATTAACATTTGATTAAAAATCACTTCAGGTCTAAAGCAGCCTGTTCAGAAGAGAACATCTTGACAAGCCTGGTGGTTTGTGATTGACAATTAATAACATTCTGTGTGTCACAACATAGATAGTGTGACTTATTGGTGGTGGTGTAATGCAACACTTTTCATCTGAGCTCTTCAAATTGGTACATAGAAATAGGAGAGAAAGAGCCTAATTCAGCTGGCTTTGATTACAAACAAAACAGAGCTAGTGCAGATCTGTCCATCCCCTTCCCAGAGCAGACCGACAGACAGCATTCAGCAAGATGAACCCTCATGCCACCTGTCCCCTGCAAGGGACAGGGCTTTGCCATCTCGTTACACCACCAAACCTCTGTGCAAAAACTCAGTGTTAAACTACACGGTTACAGCGGTTACTTGCAGCAGAAAACTACAAATCTGTTTGTTTAACAAAAAAATCAGAAAGAAAACTGTTTCATTTTCTGAAGTATTAAAATAATTTGTAACTGGAAAAATGATAGGTCAGTCCTCTGAGGTTTGGTTGGGGACTCTCTTAATCGCATGCTAATACAAATGAGATCTGATGTCTGTGTGTCAATAGTGAAATTCATTAAAAATATGTAAATTAACTTCTTTGGATGAGGTCTGGAAAGTACTGTGTTAATTGCCTTTGCTCTAGCAAAGGTGAAATTCTGACAAACTTTGCACTCTGCCTACTTTGAAATAAAGCCTTTAGCAGCACTGACCACAGTTACATCTAGACACAAACATTACTGCAGATTCAAATGCTCCACCACAGTGAGCAGAAATCTGGGTAGCTCTGGTTAGCAGCAACCTAGACCTCTGCAAATCCAGCAAACCCCCTCCAAATGGGTCCTTGCCATCTTTGATTCATTATTTATTGAAACCCCCTTTTCCAAGCACTACACTGCAATGCGCTCTTTGCTCAGAGGCAGCAAAAAGCCACGGCAACTTCTGCAGATGGAGCAGGACAAACACGCAAAGGTCTCCTTCCAACAAATGGGATGTAAAATGACATTTTAATGGGTTTTTAGTGTTGGATTTTTAGTGACTTGGGGGTTTGCTCCCAGAGGAGCAACTGAGGTGCAGCAGGGACTGTGCCCTTCTCCAGCTGTGCACCACCGTCCTGGAGCACCACCGCAGCTCCATCCCACAGCGCCACAGTCTGCCCAGTCCTGCTAACCCTCCTGCCATGGGCACCATGCTCCACTCCTGCCCTCTGCAAATGGGTGGCTGCCACCCACATCACCCATGCCCAACTGCTACCCAGTCACCCCAGCACAAGGAGCCCCATCGCCAGCATGCTGCTTCTCCTGGCTGTGCTTGGCCGGGGCTTGCGGTGCCGTATGGAGCACAGTTGCAGTTACATGCTGAAGCAATGCAAACACTTTCCCAGCCCTAATGCAGTAAGCAGGGGAAATAATTACAGATTTCCAAGGTTCAACAGGGAATACTTCTGAGAAATGCGTCCTCCACTGGGAGTTTCATAACCATTTAATCTAATTTTTCTTGATGTTTTGATCTTCCTTTTAAACAAGGCATTTGTCATTAGCTTTCAAGGAGACAAGTTGCTAATACATTACACTCTTAAAAGGCCCACAGTTAGTGTCAATGTCTTCTGATGGCTGTTCACTAACAGTACATGAAAGAATTGCCAGTGTCAGTTCCTCTCCATTTGGCTGCAACAGCGACGGCAGCACGGTCCCCTCCCAGCAGTGCTGCCGGTTCAGGGCAGGGACAAGGTCCGAGCTCTGCCTTCTGCCCTCTACCCTTCCTATCCAGAATGCTTTTTGTGGTGCTTTTACCACCTGGCTTGTGCTTGGATGATTCTGGGTGCTCCTGACCATTTCTAAGTGGACACAAAGCAAAGATTGATTAGGAAAAGGAAACATGAGAATAAAACACAAAAGTCCTGTTCTCCCATCCAGCTCAAACGGGTGAATTTCACCCCTAAACAGGACAAGAGTCTCTGACTCCATCTCAGCTAAAGTCAGCTCTGTTTCCTAACTAGCTCCAATGAGGAGCACGGAGTGGACAGAGCCACACGCTGCCAGAAGCAGTCCAGAAAGAGGAGAGGTGCCCAGGTGGGGGTTGCTGAGTTGGTCACTTGGCAGCGCACCAGTCCCCAACACAGCAGCATCCTGCAGCCACCCCGTGACCTGAGACAGCCTGCAGGAAACTGCATCAGTCTTTGGGAAAAGGGATTTGAGGTTGGAGAGTGGGAGGAACAACCTGAAGCCAGAGACATCCCTGGTGGGAGTGGGACAATCTGTTGCTTTGCTTCTTTTGCAAAAGGGCAAGGGTGCAAAGCCCCCAGGAAAGCATCACATGCGAAGACCCACTGCAGGCATTCATGCCACCAGCACATTCTCCTGCTGCTTTCCAGGGGGACTTGGAAAACCAGCGGTGCACACTGTGCCCTCTCTTCGGCGAGCCAGAGGAGACCCTGGGCCAGCCCGGGCAGAGTGGGGGCTGCCCGGACCCCAACCCTGCTGTGGGGAGGCTGCACCTCGATTCTCAGCTTCCTCTGCTCTTTGGAAAGTGTGAACAAAACAGATGGAAAAAATATTTAACTTCTTGGATGACATAACTTGCATATTAAATAATAATGAACCAATAAATTACAAGAAACTAAACAACCAGAAGAATATATATGTGGAGTTTGGAGTATTTATAAATGAATAAATCATTCATGATGTATAAACTCCATGTAGCTAAATGCATCATTTATTGAACTTTAGCACATTTCACAACATATCCACCTCTAACTAGTTGTTTTTAAGAGTAGGCGTGCATCTTCACAGAAGTGTCAGTTGATTAGTGGATTACAGAGATTAGCAGGAGTCATTCACTACAGCATCAATAACAGAAGCAGCACATCTATGACCATTTTCAGTATTAACATCTCCTTAAAATCCCATGGGGCAGCATGCCCTGATTGCCCAGGCAGTTCCTGAGAGGGTACTGGACCAGACAGAGCCTGTGTCCCTCAGACACCCCCACTGCTTGGAGCAGCCCAGGCAGAACCACCCCTGCACCCCAGCAGTGAGAGACCACCAAGAGATGTAAAGTCCAGGGAGCTGTAACCGGTGTCTGCGGAGCTGCGGCAATAGCACTCCGTTAACTCGGATGGCTCCAAACCTCCCTGCTCGTTCCTCACCTCATAGCCTGGGCTCACTTTGAGCATCCCAAGACCCCTCTGCAGGATCTGGAGAGCATGAAGCATGTTTGAACATCAGATTCTTACATAAGTGGTTAAGATGGATTTAAAAGTCTGATTTCAGGCTTCTCTGCTGAAGACCAGGAGCCGTGCTGCCTCCAAAGAGGCTGGCCAGAGGGTTCCTGCCGGCTTGCAGCTGCGCCCATGGAGGGGCTGCCCTTCGTTATGCATGATGCACAGGCAGTCACTCCTCTGACACGGTGTCATTTCTCTCTGGCTGCATGACTTTTTTTTAAACAAGATAACACTGAATAATGCATAACAGGTACATGTTTTTTGACAAAGAGTCATTCCACTAAAGTATTTTTTAATTAGGAGGCATCACAAACATTTCCAAGCACCCAGTAGTTGCTGGAATACCTAATGCCGAGGGAGGTGGCAGCTCACTGCCAGGAGGGAGGGCAGCAATCCCTGCAACCTCAGAAAAATCTACATTTCCTGTCTTTTAACACACATGGCTTCTCTTTCTATGCCTCCTGTTGGCTTCTGAGTGTAGAAACCTAAAAGACTTCTGCCATCACCCTCACAGCAAACTTCACGCATGGACAATTCAGGCCACTCACACAGGCTGCGCTCGGAACTGCCGCTCGGATACGCGATCCAGGAGGAGGGAGTCAGATGTTCAGGAGGCAAAGACACATCTCTGCTGGTCTGCAGAAGACCAGGGTCATTAGACAACCTTCACTGACCAAAGTCCTCACCCTCTGGGCTCTCGCCTCCCAACAGCACAAGTTGTGTCAGATTCCTGGCCAGGCTGGCTCACAAGGAACTGAGCAGGCTGGCCTCCATCCCGCGGTACCCAGCCTGCGACAGCCACTGTGGCATTAATCATGGAGGAGCCCTAGCGGCTTGGTGCTCCTTGTTTTAAGCGCTGCACCTGTCATATGGTAATTAATGGGTGTGGGATTTCTTTTGACAGGAATTCAATGGCCTGGAACAGACTTTGTGCCAGTCTTTTGTGCCTCAGGCAAAGTGCTTACTAAGTAATTTTATGGATACCAAGCTCAAACATTTTACAATTAGCACTTTGTTTGCTTTAGTTTGTAAAAGGCAGAGCCTTACCTCTCCCATTGTGGCTGACATACTTCAGCTCCAGAAAAGCTGTCTTTCCCCAAAAACGGTTTTCTGTGGTATTAACCCAGGGAACAAGCTGGATCTGAGCAGCAGAAATTGCTGAAGATTCAGGGGGTGGCAAATGTCCCCCTCCAGGCAAGGAAGAGACCTGTGGACACTGGCTGCATCACACCTGAGGATGCTGCTAAGCCTCGCTGCTCCTGAAACATCAGGAAGCCACCCGCAGAGACCCCAGGACAGCAGCTTGTGCAACAGGCAGCTTCCTGCATTAGGTTTGTAGATGTTTTCCATGAGCCCATGGTGGAGTTGCACCTTGTCCTGCAGGCAGCCAGGTACAGCGCCCATCCCAGCACTGGGGTGGCAATTGCATGGAAATGGTCCACCACCCCCTGGGAGCACAGCTACCAGCCTTCCTGAACGTCCTCCACCCTTCCACCATGGCACTTGCTGCTGACCTCCGTGACTGATGGAAATTTAAAGATAAAACCAGGCACTGAACCAGGTCTGCCGTCAGAAGTGACCAAGGGGCTTCCTGCACATTGCTCCCCGGCCAGCCGGGTGGAGGGGCTGCCAGAGAGCAGCTGCTGCCGGAGACCTCACTGGGAAACTCCGAGCACCGAGAAGAGGGCAGGGTGCGCTCAGCAGAGAAATATCTTACAGTAAACAGAATATTGTTTTATATGAAACCATTAAAAAGGTCCCTGAGGGCAGCCCTAAGTATATATTATATTTTACTCTGAATCCCTGTTTTGACTTGACTTTATAACAAAACCATGTTTTCTGTATTTAAGCAGATGCAGTAAAGGAAAGGTCGTGACTGGTGCTGACATGGAAATCTCATTTGGCTCATGGGTCCCCTTAGGGTCTTTATGCTGTGTGGTACTTTAAACATATTTCAAAGTACAACACTAAATGTCACTCTTTAATAGACAGAGGCATTCCAAGTGTTTCTTGAATTTCCTTGGAAAGTGCTTTCCTGAAGCCAAGGGCTCAGCGCTGTTTTGGTTTACACCCGCTGCAGTGGGGATGGCTCCGTCGCAGCCAAGAAGCAGCACCACTCCACCGAGAGCAGCATCCGAGAGCCGCGCTTGCCTTGGAGGTAATTAAATCTGGTAGTGGCTTCTTGCAATAGCTAAGAATCAGGAAGAATTGCAGAAAAGAAGAGAGAACCCAAATCCCTTTGACACGTTTACCATATTTTGAACTAATTTCCATCTTTTCCTTTCCTCATCTAATGCACACTCATCCAGCAACTCTTTTGGGATCTTAAATAAGTTTTTTTACTTTTTTCTTTTTTTTTTTTACGTGTTTAAGGTCTGACAGCCTGATCTCCAATTCTGAAATCTCATGTAAGAGCAGTTAGACCTTATTCTGTTGCCAGGCTCAAGATGCAATGAAGATAAGTACCTAGCCAGATGGCCTGGAAATTTATTTTCAGAGAAATTCAGTTCATTTCAACAAAGAAGGAATTTACTGATGAGTCAGAGGGATTGACACTGGTCAGGAAGACCTGAACTCAGTGAATAATTTCTGCCTTAAAAAGCAGCTAAAATACAGAAAAATTTGACTTCATTTTGACAGTTAAATTGGACTTTGAAAATGGACATTTTTGTTTACGGTTTATCCTACAACAGGGAGAGACAGAAACACTCTGCAAATCCTCAGAGACCCAACAGCTCCTGCTCAGCCAAATGCAACATTCTGGGCCGATCCCAAACCAAGGATCTGTTTCCCATTTTTGCTTCAGTGCAACCAAGACTAGTATTTCCAGTTTTTCTGTTCCATCAAGGAAAAATCAAGGGAAACCCAGGGGCTCCAGCTCCGACTCGCGGCAAGAGCCATCAGTTACAGCAGTTTTGCAAACAGCCTGGATGGGGGATCAACAGGCTCCTCTCCGTGGCTCTCTGCAGGGTGAGGATTTACAGTCAGTTTATGCTGTGTGTACCATATGCAAGCTTATTTTTCTCTTAGCTGCTATAAAAATTAAAGATTTAGGTATATACTGCAAAAGGTACTACCAATTTTATGTACTAGCATTTCTCTCCTATGATCAGGGTATAAATCCAGCTTTTTCAGCATGTCTATAAATTACCCTGTATCAACAGGGCAGCTGCAGGTCAACTAAGCAAAGCCAGATAAACCTTTTATAACTTCTTGCTGTGGCTATCGTTATCAAACTTCTCACACACTTCAGGACCTCTTTGTCATGTGTCCTCACAATCAAAAGTCTTCTCCATAGTTGTTGGAAAGGTCTTTTCGAATAACCTTTTCTTACTTCTGATTATTTACCAGTGCTTTTTAGCTAATTGGTGGCAGCCTGCATGGTAATTGATTCTGCAAGAGCCATGTGCTGGCTGCTCAGCACTGAGGTGACACTCAGTCACTTGGAGCTTTAAAAGCACTTCTGGAATTTTGTCTGTTAATTGTGTTCTCTCAAGAGAGAGGCAGCAGTTGCCTGCACACACACAAGACGCGGGTTATTGCTGTCACAGTGCCACCAGAATTGTCCAAGTTTTTTCCCCAAGAGAGGCATCATAAGAAAACTAAAGGACACAGAAAGCAGAAAAACTTTTAACATTCTTGCACAAAAAAGGGGCACTGGTTACCTGACATCTCTGCTAATCCAAATTCCCAAGCTGAAATCTTAAGTGTGGTAAGTGTGAGCAGTCTCAGCTGAATAAGCTACTTCATTTGTAAAGAGTTTCCGAGTTTCCGAGTCCCATCCCATGGCTGGCCACAAGCTAAAGGCTGGGACCATCTGCACAGGCTGCCCCCTCCCCTGCGAGAAGCATTCCTCAGGGCGTGACCATGAGTGTCCAAAACGCTTATCAAAATTAGGGCAAATACTCCAACATGTAGGATTCACACCGAGACAGTTTTGCAGTTTTCAGAAGACAAGGTGCAACAAAAAAATTGATGTGAATCTCCAGGAGAGATGGGGCAGGTTCAGATCCTCAAACCCAACCGACAGCATCACTGCACAGCTCCCCCTCTACACGCAGAGCAGCCGAGGGCACCGGGGGTGTTCAGTCTGGAGAACAGGAGCCTCAGGGGGGACCTTATCGCTCCCCACAGCTACCTCAAAGGAGGCTGTAGGCAGGGGGGCGTCAATATCTTCTCCCCAGCAACAAGCAACAGGACAAGGAGACTGCCTCAGGTTGTGCCAGGGGAGGTTTAGATTGGATATTAGGAAAAATTTCTTCACCAGAAAGTTCGTCAAGCACTGGATTAGGCTGCCCAGGGAGGTGGTGGAGTCACCATCCCTGGGGAGATCTAAAACCCATGTAGACATGACACTTACGGCCATGGTCTAGTGGTGAGCTTGGCAGTGCAAGGTTAACTGTTGGACTCGGTGATGTTGAACGTCTTCTCCAACCTAAACAATTCTGTGATTCTATCATTGTCCTGCCTGTCCTCACAAATCTCATTTATTGTCACCATTGTGAAAAACAAAATATTTTAGTAGTGTAAATGAAAGCAAATATTTGAAGTCACATGGTGCTTTCTTTGCATTAATTAGCAATTTACTGAGCAAATATTGCTGTGTAAACCAACAATCAGTATCTTGTAATTAAAAGCCTGTTCATGTTTATCTGTAATCTTTCCCTGAAGATAAAACCCTCTGAAAACCACAGTCTACAGATGTTTCCAAAATGGAAAAAATGTCAATGTAAAGAAATTCACTGATTTCAGTAAAACATTGTCATCTATGTGAGGTACCAGAATGATCTGACTAAGCTCACACTTGTCTTCGTAAGCCTGTGGCTGCCCCGGGGTGCAGACAGCAGAGAGGAGCATATGTTGGCATCAGGCAGGTCACCACAGCCTGCAGACATGTCCTGCACTGCAGTGACTTTATTGTTCCCCTGCTCTGAGCGGGGCCAGCCTGCCCATGAAATCCTGACCTGAAGGAGTCAGCCCTTGGGTCTCTCCAGTCGATCCTCAGTCCCCCTCAGGTACACGTATAGAGCAGTGTTAACACGAGCTCTGTTCACGCAGGAAAA
Source organism: Ibycter americanus (assembly GCA_035590275.1). Lineage (NCBI taxonomy): Eukaryota > Metazoa > Chordata > Aves > Falconiformes > Falconidae > Ibycter > Ibycter americanus. Next base: position 1,911,499 of record JAVJGI010000065.1, on the reverse strand, counting down.
TCCCCTGAACATTTGCAGATACATCCATGCCCTATGGAATATTGTCATGATTTAACCCCGGCTGGCAACCAAGCACCAACGCAGCTGCTCGCATCACTCCCCCCTTACCCAGAGGGATGGGGAGGAGAATCGGAAAGGAATGTAAAACTCAAGCATTGGGATAAGAACAATTTAATAGTTAAAGCAAAAGCTGGGCATGCAAAGCAAACCAAAACAAGGAATTCATCCACTCCTTCCCATGGGCAGGCAGGTGCTCAGCCATCCCCAGGACAGCCAGGCTCCATCACGCGTAACGGTTACTCGGGAAGACAAAAGCCACAATGCCGTGTGTCCCATCTTCCTTCTTCTTCCCCCAGTTTATATACTCAGCATGACATCCCATGGTAAGGAATATCCCTTTGGTAGTTTGGGTCAGCTGCCCTGGCTGTGTCCCCTCCCAGTTTCCTGTGCCCCCCCAGCCCTCTCGCTGGCAGGGCCCAGGAAACTGAAAAGTCCTTGACTTGGTATGAACATCACCCAGCAACAACTAAAAGCATCAGTGTCCTCTCAGCATTGTTCTCATACCAAATCCAAAACACAGCACTGCACCAGCTACTAAGAGAAAAATTAACTCTATCCCAGCTGAAACCAGGATGAATATACAAGCAGCTGCATCTGCAGTTTTCATAGGGTTAGCTTTAGGAGATACTTCTACGTTACCACAATGAATTCACCCCAGTGGAAAATTTCCTGATCTTTATTAATATTTGAAAATGAAAGCACTGGGTATTCTCAGTAGAATAAGAGACACAAGGACAAATTAATCTCTGGAGTAACCATTGAACTCCACTGAGTTACACCAAAGATACGATTCTCCAGTTCCCTCTGCTGATTAAAACTGACGGTGAAGACCAGGTTCACAGACCATCACTCGGAACTTCCCAGCTGACCCCTTGGAGCAGTTTGCTCACAGGTATCTTCTCAGGGGTCTGGAGTATGTGTGCGTTCCTGCCCTTGAGCTGTCCCTGCTGGCTCTGTATCACTGAGCCCTGGCGTCGCTGAGCCTGGGATGGTCATGGGGGAATTATTTTCCTGTTGGAAAATAAAAGCCAGCCTTTAGCTGGTAGTGGACCCGGGAACATAGTCCTGCCTGTCCCTTCCTCTCAGCCCCAGTTCCTGATACCTGTTGCTGCAAGCTGGGGACAGAGAAAATTCCCGCTGAGGGCTGCTGGCAGCATGCATGTGAATGAGAAATCCAACATGCTTCAGTGTTAGGAACAAATACTTCCTAAATATTTATAAATGTAACTATCCGTTTTATATACTAATAGTTAAATGTTACAGGGTTCCCACGCATTCACACGCCTGTGCAATAGCCATGAGGGGGGATTTCTCTGCCTTTCCCGGAGCACGAGCCACCCTCCATTCACAGAACCATCTTGGAGACCTCACCGTACGAGCATCCACCACCCAAGAGGGACAAAGGCTCGGGGGGGTTCTGGCCCACCTATAAGAAAAATCAGGGGGTGGATCCCTCCAGCTCTTATGCACGGAACAGTGCTCACTCCAGCTCTTACACACTGAATAATGGGCCACAATTTTAAAAGTTGGAGCGAAGATTAAAAATTGTCTGCCTTAACCTGTACAAAATACATTCCAAACACAGTGTAATGAATTTAGTCGTGAGGATTCAGGAGTCACTTTGTTCCTGTTAAAAGGGAAGTGTGCTCCGGTTCTGTGCTTGTACAATTAAAGAAATACTTTCTTTAAAACTATTCCATGTTATTTCCAAATGTGGGCTTTTCCATCCCTGCAGTCTATTAATAACATGCTGTTTCCTCACAACTTTCCCCTTGGGATACTCACGTTCTACTCGTTAATGTTTTGCAGTGTCAAAGCATAAAATCCTCATATGCTGTAGAAGTCATACATCAATAAAAATAAAAATTTGAGTCCAGGCTCATTTGTGTTTGACCCCTTGCCTGTTGCCAAAGCCCGCAAAGATCTTTAGCTTCTAGATTTCCCATGGTCAAACAAAATAAGGTCCGAGTGGCATCAAATATCACTTTTGCATTACACACATTTTTCTTTCACGTAGAGTGTCATAAGTGGATAAAAAAAATGGTACTGTGGGTACCTAAAGCACAACACAGCTTCTACTGAAGGGACCTTCAGGGATAAGAGGCTAGTGCGCTGTTAAAGATTAAAACCCAGCTGTCTGCTTTTATGCTTGAGAGTCCTTCGCGACTCCCCGGTGACATCACATTCATCTCACTGTATTTGAAAAATGCATTTAAATGTCAAAACTAAAGTACCCAAACAACAGCTCCTTAGCACACTAACTGTTAACACATTGCTTAGCCAAACGCCTTCCCCAAGACATATGGGACCGACTCTATCCATAAAATATACCACAAGTAACACACAAAGTCCCAGAGGAAATAAATACTCTGCTGTACTCTGACCTGGTTTTTCCTCCCAAAACACACTTGAAGACATGTTTCACTGCAGGAGTGGACATCGATTTCAAATACCTTCCTGTAGCGCTGCACCTTCTCACAGCTGAAGAGATGCTCCCAGGCTGAAGCTGCCAGGCTGTGGTTCCCAGAGGGGATGCGTTCATGGAAGGGCTTGGGCTGATCCCACCATTAAGCCCTGCTCTGGCAGGAGCCCCATGGCTTTTCAGCTCAGATGAGGAAAACGAAGGTTTCTGATAGCTGAGCCCTGCAGCTGCCCACCCCAAGTGTTTCCAGACCAGGTGCAGAGTGCTGGTGTATACCTGCCGGCAGGTGCCCCCGGTGCTGGCTCACTCGCCTTACAGCCCTGGCAGGGCACAGCATCCGTGGGCCAGGACAAAGCCCCGAGCAACGCGCTCTGCCTCCCCACCAGCCCTGCTTTCAGCAGAAGGTCAGACCAGAGATCCCACAAAGTCCCTTCCACCTATGATATCTTTTCCTATCATGCAAGTTCTAGTGTGATCAAAAGGTTTAACCTGGTTCAGTTTTAGCGCTCTGCTTGCTTGGCCCAGACATCAGAACTATAGCCCCTTTCTGAGCTGGTATGGTTGTTGCTAAGTCAGGCAAAGACTTTGGTATTGCACATAAGCAACACGGTGTTCCTGAACTACCCATCACCGCAGCATCTCTGACAGCGACGCAGAGAATTGCTGTCCAGCCTCCTTCCATCAGCAGCTCAGAAGCATTCGCATATTGGACCGAGCCTCTCAGCAGGGCTCGCTGGCTACATCCCGGGTGAGTGCACTGGATATATGGTTACTTCCAAGGCCACACACTGGGTATGTTTCAACCCAATTGAAATAAAACTGTTCAGATCAATGAACTCAGTAATTTACTTCAGACAGACCTAATCAGAGCAAGGTAAAAAGAGAGGCAACTTTGCAAAATGTAAATGAACCTGAAGCCAGAGATACAAGTAATGGGAATTCAATGGCAGCCTGCATAAAAGCAGCAGAACCGTTAGCTGCCCTTAATTCCAGCTGTTTGGAATAGGGGAAGGGTGGAAGGTGGGAGAGAAACAGGCTCCTTCCTCTAACCCTGCAAAGCTGTGAAAGCAGGATGCTCAGCCCGGGGGTCAGCCCAGCTCTGCCCTGCTCACCTCCCCTCTCCCAGGGGTTCGCCAGCACTCTGCACACCCCAGTACGTGGGGGTACTGACCTGCTGAGACTTTTCGTCTCCCTGGACAGGTCCCAAGACCTCTGAAAGAGCAGAAAAAAACTGGGGAAGACCATCCACAACCCCAGCTGGGAGAGAGAAGCTACCTAGAGCAGGTGGTCGTGGAACTGCCAGCACCCATGGGAGGGGCAGAGGCAGAAAGGAACCCACTTGCCCAGTAGACTTTGATTGACCAAGCTTGGCCCTGAGTGGTGCAAATGCCATTTTTCTGCCAGAGCAGAGCCTTTCCCTGGAGCAGGGCTGACCCCTGGGCAGGTCTGTGCACAGGCAAACAGGCAGCTGGGTTCAGCAGGTCAGCAAAAGGCTGACACCAGGAAGAGTCCTCCTGTCATGAGAACATCACTGGTTACTGCTGGGGAGACCCAGCCCTTGGCCAGTGCCCCAGGGCTGGCAGGGAGCAGTGGTGGGAAAGAGCAAAACACTCCATTTGCTCAGGAAAGCCCAGTTTTCCTTGGGCAATGTGGAAAGGAAGCCAGGGTCCGCAGCGCTCGTGTCAGGGCACTGGTACCACTGAGGGAGCATTGGCTCTTTCTCAGAAAAGAGCAGTTAGGTCTTCATAATGGACTGCAACTTTCTAGAATAATTTAATTTTTTCCTACTGTTACGATGCCAGAATTTCAATCAGACAAAACTGTATAATGGAATTTTTTTTGCTGGGCACGTTACATAAATTGCATATTCAAGTACTATAAAATATTTGTAACAGACAGGTACTTTTCTAAATTGGGTCTGACAGTAAGTGATAGTGACTGGAATATTTATGTGGTGGCACCTATGCAATGAGGCGAAATGCAGGGTGTGGGACTATGAACGTGCCAGCAGGAATCCCACACAGAGGTTGCCGGCTTTTCTCCCCTGGTGCTCCAAGATCCCTGACCAGCTGAGGCTGCAATCTTTGTCATCAGGGAGCTTCAGCAAAGCCATCAAGCATAGTGAGACTTAAGCAGAAGTTTAGACTGATTCTTCCTTCCTTCCTCCCTCTTTTTTGCCAAGTCTCATCAAAGCATGGTTATTTTCAATCTTGGAGGTTCTGCACCTGGAAACAGCTGTCATTGCCTCTTTAGGAGAAACACAAAAAGCTGGCCGCGACACGTGAGGCGGGACAGGGGCTGAGCAGGCAGGCTCTGCTCAAGGGCTGCTCTTGGGTGTTTTTTGGGGGTTTTTTTGCCCTTAGATGCCCTCACAGCAGGGATACCAGGGAATACCCTTTCACTGCTCTGGGCATCCTCAGCATTTGGAATTCAGTCACCAAGCACCCCAGCTCCACCAGCCAGTTCTGACTGTATGGTGACAGCAGCGTTTGGTCTGACTTGCTTCTCCCACCCATCACTATCCCGCAGCCCAGGCTGTTCCTGCACAACACAATCTCCATGTAAAGGCCAGTGTTTTGCCTCCATGAGAAGCTGGGACTCTGTCCTGAGTCATTTGGTCCCAGGGAGGTAGGCTCTGCCGTGGCCACCATCTCCCCAGCTTGGGGTGGCTGGAAGGATGCTCCTTGTCCAGTGCAGCTGCTCCCAGTTCTTACTCAAGGACTTGCTCCATTGCCAGAGCCTCCCTGAGACTAAGCACTCATTTCAGTAACATTTTCTTGACAATCACAGTTGGCAGGTCTGTACTTAGCCTTTTTACAATTAAAATATTGTATTGATACAAATAGGCTCTGGCAGCCGCTTCAAGAGGTTTTTAATTGAATGATTATTGTATTAAATAACTGTTTTTAATGGAGCATGAACTTGCTTAAATGATGACTGTGGAGCTATTGAGGGTCCAGAGAATTTCACAGGTATTTCGAGCTTTTCATAAATAAATATTTATGTCTTCCCAGCAGAAGGATTTTCTGGCTGACCACTGAGGGCTGCAGGTAGATGCTCCCAGCAACAGCGAGCCCAGCCCTGGGCTGAGCTTTGGAGCTGTGGCTGGCAGTTCCTCAGGGAGTGCCGGGTCCAGGACCCCTGACCCTGCCACGGAGGGTCTGAAGCCGAACCACTCGCTATGCTCCTGGTCATGTCCTCTCTCCACGGAGGCATCACAGCAGGCACCTGCTGCACACTCTCCTTGGCATAATACCAGTTTCCAGAAGACAAATCCTTCTCTATGGAGTGATTTTGCAATGAAACCTGCCCACAAGAGGAAAATGGTTAGGGATGCAGAGCTCCCTTTCCAGGGGAGGGTTGTAACCTCTCCCACAGGAGGACAGGTACAGATGCTCGCGGGTGCAGGGAGGCCCCCGGCATGGCAATGTCACAAGTGATCCTCTCTGAGCAGAAGGCCTGGGTGGGCGGTGGGATGAAGGGGAAGGAAAGCTGGACTCCATTAACCCTTATGGCAGGCCAGCTGCAGCACAGGCACCCTGAAGAGCAGCTGAATCACCCAGCCTTAACACACCCTGACCCACAGCCCTGTGGGATTTCATCTTCTGCCAGGACATTTCTAGTCTTCCCAGCCTGTCATTAAAAACCTCTTTGGTACAGACACCTCCGTCTATCTCTCTTCAACAATAGCGCACGTCAATTCATATTATGCATGAACAGCAGAAGCAAACATGAAGATGAACCCTCCGGAAAAGGCTTGCACAGTTCTTCAGCATGAGCAGGATTAATCACAGATAATAATTACCATACCAAGAGATAATACTTCCAGCAGATCAGCCTTGCCTCCCAGCTCTCGGGTGAATGGGACCTATCAAAACCAAGGGAAACAGCAGTTGCAGTGCATCCTGGCATGAAATCCCCCCCACCCCCCCTCATTTATTATATCATCACTCACAGTAAATCCAGATTTCATGATTTATCAGATCAGAAGCACAGTACCAAGCCAGCAAGCCCCCAGCCCTACACAAAGCTCAGCATCCCTTTAGCCTTCTGCTCCCACTTACAGCAGCACCTTTGCAGCTGCTGTGTCTACCAGTGCTTCTGACCACAGGCCCATTTTGTCTGCAGAGCACTAAACCCCGACAAAACGCAGCCAAATACTCCTTGGGAGCCAATAATGGGACCTGCAGGACATGTTCAGCCAGCAGCGCAGTATTTCACACCAGCACACTTTGGATGAGCCGTGAAATTTCCAGCAGTGCATCTCATCCCAGCACAAGACAGGACCCCCACCCCCACCCAGCCCTGCACCCCTCAGGTACCTGCGTGCTGTCGGCAGTGGCCCAGGGAAGAGGAGTTCATCCTCCAGCCAACATGAAACATCCCTGCACAGGCACAGGGCAGGCAAGGCAAAAGGCTCCATCACCCCAGGGTCACCACAGAGATGGCCACCACAAGCCTCCTCTTTTGCATGCCAAGGAAGGCTTGCTTAATTACTCTCCCAGCTTACGCGGCCGTGTGACAGCAATGTGCACTATTGGTTTATTGCCTCCATTAAGGCTCCAATAACTTAACAACAGATCAATAAACCATTATCACCCTCCAGCCTTGAAAATCCAGTCACCCCCAAATCCACCCAGCTCTGATAAGTTCACGGTTTCTCATCACAAAGGAGACAAGGCAATTTGTTAAAAGTGTCTGTGCTATCAAAATGCCCCTTCCTGCAGTAAGGGTGGCAGGGGCTCCCACCCCGCCCTGCCAGCACCCCCCACCCAAAACCAAACAACTCTCCTGACTCCACAGGGTCAGGTGGGAGGTAAAGGCATTCCCTACACACCCCTCCGCAGGGGAGGAAGGGGATGAAGGGAACCACACCTGTAAGGACTTTCCTCTGCAAAGCCCAGCGCCTGCAAGACACGCTGGGGTTCCCCCACCCATGGCAGGTGCTGTTACCGACTCACACCCCAGCTCTGCCACACGAGGGTGACACCCTCTCCTGATTGCCATAAGATAAAAATCAATATTGCTAGTTCAGCTTTTAAACACCTGTAAGGCTCTCACTTTGAGAGCGAATTTGCAATTTGAAGTGCTAACAATATACTTTGCTAAAAAATTAATTCAGCAATTTTCCATAAATTATATGCAGCTCAATAATAAAAATACCATTTCTACATTTGGATGCTTTCCATTACTGTTCCTGTTCATCTTCAGAATAAAATAGCTTTTTAGAAACAGTACTATCTAGAAGTATTTTTTGAAAAGTGATACTGAATTGATACATTAGAGGAGAAAGTTGGGCTCCTTTTGTAAGAATCATACATTTCATAATAGTCTTAACAAAGAAAGTTGTCTCTGAATGCAGTAATTTAGTCCTGAAAAAGTGACAAACAAATAATTCCAACTAAACTAGAGAAAGAAAAGAAATTACTTTTAATTATATAATCTTTTTTGATGAATTTATTTCTGACAGTTTTATAGGCTGACAAGAGAAAGTATTTTATATGCAAAAAACATTATTCACTCTCAGCTGTTAAAGCATAAAAATTGTCAAATGATTTTAATACAGTTTTAAGTTTAATGTTTATTGTCAGAAAAAAGTCCACAGCAATTACCAAGTCACATGGCCCTTAATTCGTTCTGTTTCTGGCAGAAAAAACAAAACATGGTTTTGCCCAAACCTTTTACTGTACAGATTTATGAGGTTTAGAAGACAGCTGTTTTTCTTATTTTGCCTTTAAGGAACTAAACTTCCAGCCATTTTCCAGTGTGAGTGAATCACCCCTCTTAACCTGGGCAAGTAATTATACACAGCTCTGCATCTACCCTGGAGAGCCTAGCTGGGACTCCCGTACAATGAAATCCACTTCCCCTCCACAGGCAACACGATTAGAGCAGTCATTTGTTGAAAGAAAAGCAGTCTCACTTCCTAGCAAGTAGCCCCACTTTTTTCCCAAAACCACGTTCTTCAATAGAATAAGGCAATTTAATTCACAGCAGTTTTCCTCTGTCCCAAATCCTTTGGAAGTTCAAATATTTTTCAAGGAGACAGAGAACAACATTAAAATCTGTAACTTCTCTCATTTGCCAGTGGTGAGATTCTCTTGCATTTCATGGGCTTTGAAAGATGATCTCTACAGCTTACTGCCTATATATCTGGGATTCAAATGAGAGGCAAGTGAAGATGCGTACTCATATGTGGGATTTTAGAAACAGCTCCATTTTTCCTCATCCAGAGTATTTTCAGAAACACTGATGTGTCACGCTGTCTGCGGTGACAGCCAGAGGTGTTGGAGAGAGAAGACTTTGCAGCCGAGGTACCACCAGATGCTTTTACCATCCCCTGCCAGTCCCAGGAGGCTTGCTTTATTTTGCCTATAGGAAAGTTTGTGCCCAAAAGGACATATTATGGCCTGTGAAGGTTGTGAAATGGTACATAACTAATGATTTTTAATATCAGAATAATGAAACCAAGCTGAGAAATATTAATCTTTTAAAAAATGTAAAGAACTACGGCTCTGTTACCATGGCAAACCACATCCTGCACATTATCTATCAACTGGGGATTACAGTGGCATGGCAAATAGAAGGGGTAAATACAGGAGAAAGGCACTGCTTTTCTGTCTCCAGGAATAAGCTGTGCCACCAGTATAAAAGCATAACAGTATTTTCTAGAGAAGATAGTAAGCCTCAAAATAGCCAGGTTTCTGTCCACCCATCCCTGCTCCTTGGCTGGCCAAGCAGTTCCTCCAGCCCCGAGATCCCACAAATCCCCCCAGTCAGTTCAGGACCTGGCATCTCTCCGCAACAAACAGGTTGCTCTGTGACAGGGACCGGTTTATATCAGCAGCACAGGTGCTTGTTTTACATCGGAGTTCTTCATGTCTTCATACCCTCACCAGCCAAGCAAAAAAGCAAAAATCCCACCAAAAAACCCTCCAAACTTCCAGGAGTTCACAAGCCCCTACTATAAATAGACCTCTAATAGGAGGCTGTAATAGGATACAATTTATTTCCAGATCTGATGGGCTGACCTTCATCATCACTCGAGGCTCTACTTGTCATGAATTATGGGCAATTCACTCACTAGTGGAAATAAATTGTATTACCAGTGCTCGGTATTGTGTCCTCTGCACAAGGCACACAGATGGGCAGCTGCTCCTCGCCAGCGCTGCTGGGGACCAGCTTCCCACCACATTGGTGCGAGACCTCCTTCAGGGAGCCACTCGGCTCATTGCACTGGACAGAAACAGCCACGTTTATAAGTCATTTCTGGAAGTGCTGTGTGAGGGTCCCAAGATGCAACTGCCGGGGTGGTGTCCATCTCACCAAATTCCAGCCTGAGGCATCGTTGCCCTGCAGCATCACCGGCTGCCCTGCATGTAGTTTCTTGCCTGGCATGGATCCATCATTCCAGTTTCAGAGGAAACTACAGGACATGATGGGGATGAGGTAGAGCAATCTGAGCTCTTCTCCTGCTGCTCTCACCCTTGTATTGATCAAAGGAACCAGCTGGGCTCCAGACTGGAGCGGTATCTGCCACCTGAGCACTGCAGCCACTGACTTCTGCCTTGCTCCACCTAGGTAATGAGATCAGGAATCATGAGAAAAGAGGTCAGTGTTAATCAAGTACAATAAAACCCAATATAAACAAAAACAATACCAGAGCCATACAAAAGTTAAAAGCAGAAGCTGGCGTGGGAAGCTTTGCTGGCCCTGGGTGGCAGCACCCTTGTACCAGCCTGTCCCTCCTAACCACCCCTTCGCATTCCAGCATCTGCTTGTGTTGTCATACCCTGACTAGTGGTGGAAAAACAGATGTACAGAGCACTTTCAAGAGTCTGGACACGGTCACACCGTCTGTCCCAGGCCCTGCACAGCTTCCCAGGCCTGCTGCATTGCCAGTAGCTAACACAAGTTTGACACCTTGCACAGGCGTGGTGGTGGCAGTGGCATCTGAGCAAGCCTAACAGATGCATTCAGGCTTGCAATTAAGCTTGGGCCTACAGGCACCCAGCAGCCAGCGCCTGTGCTTCCAGCAGTTTGTTTAGCAGTGCCAAGGGGCTCCTGAAAGCTCTGCTAGAGATGGTGGGAACCAGCGTGGGGTCAGGGTGTCGGAAAGGCTTCATGAGCAGTGCTGTGTTGTGATGCTACGCTGCTCCCTGAGGGCAAGCAGCACAGAAAGGGCGAAGATGGGCCACTACAGCGTGTGGGCCAGAATCAGATAGAGGTGCTTTGAATGCCACTCTCTGGGGAGCTGTGGCCATCCGGGTGAACTAAGGCCAAAGAGCCAGACCAGAGAAATCTCAAAAACTGGAGATGCACACAAACAAGCAGTATAACAACATTTAAAAGCTAGCACAAGGATTTCTTATAAAATAAGCCCTCTTCTTCCTTTTGCTCTTTAACAGGCAAGTGCAAAACTCTGAATCAAAATAGGCCTGTACAGAAAACTGTCTGTGCCATGCTGCCCTGGAATGGGGAGAGGTCCCCATCAGGAGCCCCCCCAGGTCCCACAGCTGCGCCCCACAGCAAGGGGCTGCCCCAGAGGTGAGAGCTGCCTTCACGCAGTGCAGCGCCCGGCCCCTCTGCGGGCTGTCAGGCAGGCTGGGAGTTATTGCCAAGTTCTGTATTTATAATGTGCTTGCCCATGCATATACAATAAAGGATTTCTCGAGCTATGTGGTGATGAGCTCCTGCGTAGCTCAGATTAGAGATGAGCTCGTGGTTAGTATTACACAAGGAACACATCAAACAGGAATTCATTATTTCATAGTAGAAAATGCGTACCTGGAATTCTCCTTAAAAAATGAGAAAGCAGCTCAGGCTTGCTGAAAAACAGCAATCTCCCTTTTCCCCATGAATATTCCCAGTCCCTTTTTCTCCTAGCACAACCTCATCGCTGCCTGCAGGAGCTCAAATGGTCAGCCTGCACCACAAAAATTCATTAAATGCAACAGCCTGTATCACAGTTTATCAACAATTCATCAAGGCCCAGTCCAACAAGTGGCCCAGCACAAGATAAATTATAATTCACAGCATCAAAGAATAAGCCATCCATTAGCACAAGAACCCCTGCAGCCCTGCCAGGGATGTGGGAGTGCGACAGAGCTCCCTCCCTGCAGAGACCCCTCCTGCCCCAGCTCAGCCCCTTCCACGCACGTGCTGGGGCTCCCAGGGCAGGAGGAGGCACGGAGAGTGTGCCCAGCTCTAGCAAGCTCGCCACACTAAGAACGTTTTGAACTTTGAAAGCTTCAGCTCCCATGGCTTGGCTTCCCAGTGCCAATTTGTTATTGAACTGGCAGCTTTATAATTAGCTGAGAGGAATTTGCTGTTCTGTTTCCTCTCGGATGCACACAGGTGAGCTCTCACAAGTGTCCCTTCCCTCACCAGCTAATGAACTTAGCCGCTTCCCCAAGACTGAGTCCCTTTTCCAGGCCTGAAGTTACTGCTGGGAATGGAGACCCCAAGTAACACTTCAGCAATCTCCAGCTCGCCCAGCCTGTTCATGAACAAGCCAAGAGTGACAGAAGCATCTCCTGCCTCTCCTGAGGTGGACACAAAAAATCTTTGCAAGTCAGTGGCTCAGAGCTTCATCCCCAAGTCAGGAAGAATCTCACTGCTTCTCTGCTCCTCAAGTCAAGCCAGCTAGGGCGCAGATGACTGATGTGCTCCAGCTACTAAAGCCTCGGCAGTAAATCAAGAATTAACCTACACAGAGTCTAAAAGGGAAAGGATTTATTAAAAGTGAAGCAGCAGGAGAAAACAAGTTTTGTTCTATAGTTTGATATGAACACAGTGCAAGGAGAAGCAGGACTGTAGCAGCAGAGTTCAGAGACCACTTTCCATACAAACAGATATAAAAAACCCTGAGTCTTTCTTCCCTAAACACAGGTGCGTTTTCTTTCTCTTCTAAGTTGCTCCAAACACAGGTCTTAAAAAATGGTAACTATATTTGCATTTTAGAGCAACTTTTTTCTATAATCTAGCTCAAGCTTACATAAGAGCCAAAAACTAGATTGGACCAAGCTTTGTTATTTCTTCATGACATTAATTGAGCTTTTTCCACACAGCACAGAGAACAGCAACAAAAGGCAGCCATATGCTGAACATGCTATACAGCTACCATAACCCTCCAGAAGCAACTTAGAAACACAGACCCAGAAGATATTGCAGTTTTTCTGCATGACGTACCTGCACCAAGAAGCCTCCAGCACAGTCTGGCCCCAGTCACATCTCACAAATGGGGGACCCTCTGAGCCCCACATTTATAACAGCCTGGCCCCCTCCACCCCCATGTCCCATGCTGGGGTGGGGCCTCTTATCTTAGAGGCCCCCGGACACACACACACACACCGTGGGGTTGGTGGTGGACATCTCCCACCTTCAGGTAGGGCATGAGCTGTGGGCTTGGTGCTGGTGAGAGCTGGGCACTTTGCTCTGGAGTCCTGCCTGCTCAGAGTTTGCAGCACTGGAAGAAGGTAGGCTGGAGGTTAGCTTTTTAAATGCTTTATGTTCCTGTTGTAAGACACTTCTACTTATAAAACTTTCTGGATATGGAGGTACCACTATGAAGCCCATATAGGATGCTTTCTGGTGAGTAGAGGTCTAAATAGTAAATGGTATTAAATGCTTATTGTTTTTTCTGTCTAGTAGCCATCTAGCATGGGTTTCACCTTGCCCTGTGGCAGTGTAGTCTGCAAGACATCAAGTTTTCTGCCAGCTATGGCTTTGAGGACTTTGCAGGGTGCAGGTAACCCAAGTATTAGGGGGTGCCTGGTGTACCACACCAAGGGAAGCATGCTCTCCTAAGCCTGCAGTTCCCCTCTGGCCCCAGAGCAGCTGAGCTATGCCCTGAGAGAGATGTCAGGAGCCCTTCACGGGCTTGTTCTGGCTTCCCATTGAGAAGAATGAGGGGTCTCTGACCTCCTTTCCCAGCTGGCTGAAATAACCCCTTTCTGTAGCTCTTCCTCTGCTGGTGGGTAACTGGCTTTCTGGCACACAGGCAACTTTCTACAAAAAAAGAGTTATTTGTGTGGGAGTCCCAGTGGCTAAGCAAGAGGCTCTAAGAGACCCTTAAGTGCCCACCCTGCAGTCAAGGGGGGACACAAAGGAGTGTTGCAGGCAGGTGCATCTTCTTCGTGGGCAGAATGTGTTTCATGTTTTCCTTGTTAACTGGCCTGGACATGCTGTGTGAGTGGTGCCCCCATTCCCACTTCAGACAGGTGAGAGCCCCAGGTCCTTGTTGCAAATATCTCTCTTTGTTGGAGATAATTTAATTTTAACTACAGTAAGAAGAGCCATTTATTTTTAATAATAGATTATTATTGTTCATAAGACAAAAATGTGTCACTCTTCTTAATTATTTTTTGCAGGAAGCTTCTTGCCCAATATGTGTTTTTCAAACAGTAAGATACTACAAGGGTATTTTTCCTGTTTTCCTAGCTGCAGATGCATAGCGAATCCTAATTAAAACCTTTAAGTCTTATTGCATTTACAAGGAGGAGTGTATCATTTTTCTTTTAGCTTTTCTTAATACAGGGTCTCAATGCCCATTACAAAAATTCCAATGCATCTTTGAAGTTAGCAGCTAATTATATTTCTCCAAGTTATATATCTGGAGTTCTAGATGGGGGAAAGGCAATTACTTTTTTTCTCATTTAGCATAACAATCTCTGAAGCTTTATTGGAGCTCCAGTGAGTCATGCTATAGATCAGAGCCCAGGCTGGAAAGAGGAGGAATTTGGGGGGAAGGCAGGATGCTTACTCAGCTCTTCCGGGCTCCTTCCCTTGTTAGTATGCTGTCCCCACCAGGACACTCTCTAATTGTTTGTTGAATGACCGCAGTGCTTTTTGCCTCAATAACTTTGCTTGGTAGGTCATTCAACACATTCATTATGGGGCACCTGCTAGCACTGCTGTAGCGAAGGGTCTGTCAGCATTTTACAGGAGCTTATAACTTCGCTGTAAATGTTTGTGTGGAGCTGAAAATTGTTGCATGATTTCTCCCAGGCAGAAACCAGCTGGTTCAGCCCATTTGTTACCGTGTCACTTTGCCCAGGTGCTGTCGGCAGCGCTGCAAAGAGCAAAGTCCCTCTGTGGCGTAGGGAGCCCTATCCTGGTGTGAGCACCCTGTGTGCTGGCGGCTGGGCTGGGGCTTGCTCTGTGGGCTGCAAGGAGAGAGGCACCCTGGCTGCCTGCAGCTCTTGGGCTGCTGCTGCGGTTGGTGTGGTAGGTGCTGGTGGGCAGCAGTGCTCTGTCCCAGCGTGGCAGCAGCAGGGAGGAGGATCACTGGGAAACCACGTTGCTGTAAAACCCCGTGCAGCAGCTCGCAGCACAGGGACACAGGTCTGTGAAAGCCCCCCAGGGTGGGCAGAAACAATGGCTGGGGTGCCTGGTCCTGGGGAGAGCCTGATGAGCTGCTGGCCATCCAAGCCTTGATGTTCATTAGGGGAACTGGTACTAGCCTCAGTATTAACACTCCTCAGTGACATTTTTTCAAAGATCTATTACGCTTGGAGCATCTTGCCTCTTCCCCTTTCACAAAAGTGAACTTAAAAATGCTTCTGGAAATGGGTCTGAAATTTATGCATCAGCCCAGAGATGTGTATTTGGCCAAGCTGTGGTACCCTGATGGTCACTGCATGATAAGTAGCTTTGTAAGTTTTCATCTCATCAAGACTGCACTTGTGATAATGTGAAGAAAAAAAAAAGAAATAAATTCTTTAGCACATGCTGGAACAGGGGGAGAGACTGAAGCCAATACCCAGCTGGTTTAAAGCTCAGCCCCATATTTCTGCCTCAGGATGAGTAACTAAGGAGATGGTAACTTTGCACTAACCCGCACCAGGGGATGGGATGTTCACCCTCTCTGGCAGCTGACTTACTCCCTCTGCTTCTGCACGTGTTTTATTGTTGGGGCTGTCCCAGACCACCGACTGTTTTTCCAGACTTATCTGTGACACTGAATGCAGAGCCCTGACACCAGGGATGAGTTCCCAGAAGTGCTTTTTGGAAGCAAAGGGATGGAAAAAGACTCAAATGGAAGGAGCCCAAAACAGGTCCAGGCAGCTCTGTTGGCATCAGGATCTCTTCACAGTTTAATTTCCTGTAAACCCTCACCCTCTTTGCAGACTGAAGAAATGCTGGGGCCCTCAGGAACAGGACACCAGGTTGTCCCTGCCTGGGGGCACAAGCCCCCCAGCTCCCTGATGCACCCTGGTTGCTGCATGCAGCTCTGGTGGGCGCCATGGTGCTGGAGCTGTGGGTGCAAGGCTGGGTGTCTGCTGGGACCTCCCTGCCCTTGGATGCTTTGCTGTGGGGCTGAAAGCCCTCCTGGAGCCTCGGTCTCCTGCACGCTGCTTTGTGTGCTGAGCCCAGGCTGCCGGCTGTGCAGTGATGGGTAAATGTCACCCTCCGACACCGTGTGTCAGGCAGAGCTGTCTCCTGTGATGACTGAGCCCTGTTCTAGAAAATGAGAGTGGAGCAGCCCCTTCCCCGCCGGCTCCCCCGGCCCCAGGGCATGTGCCCACTCCCCACAGCCCCGTGGGCGATGGAGCGGCTGTGGCCACTGGGTCGGAGCTGTCGGCATGTGCAGGGCCACGGCACGGAGATGCTTTGCTGCTGAGGAACCTGCGAGAAATTAAATTCTCCACTTGGCTGGTCCGGGTGACTCGGCTTTGCTCTGCCGACTTGTTCCTTCATTATTTTTTTGGCCGATAACTGACTGAAAGCTTGTCTTGTCTGTTTAATACCAGCACAGCAGCTCCAGGAGAAGCACAGGCTTGTCAGTCTCAGCGAGAGCGCACTGTATTACTCTCCCCACTTCATTTACTTTGTGGACAGGAGGGGAAAAGCCTCAAGGAGCTGCTGAGCCTGGCAGCTGGGACATGGGTTTTCTCTGAGGGCTGGGCGCAGCCCTGCACAGGGAGCAGGCCGGGGCATGCGGGGAGACCTGTGCATGTCTTATGTCCAGGGGAGGCCTGAGCTCGGATGGGGCCAGGCAAGCTGAGGACAGTAATTATTAAGATTAATCTTCCACTCACACCTCTTGGAGCATGCCAAGGAGATCTTCAGGCAGTCTCACAGCCAGGCTTGTGGTGGACTTGGCTGCTCTTGCTCTCCGGAGCAGCCGGCACGGCAGCATCTGTGGCTGGGGGTTGCTGGTGGGAGGTGGGCACAGGGGCTGGCCCATGCCCTGTTCCCCGCTGCGTGGGGGGTGTCGGGCCCGGGATGCTCCCTCAGCAACCCAAGGGGCTGCACAAGGATGCCTGAGCAATGGTTTGGTTTGCCAGCAGTGCCTTCAGCATCGCACTCTGTGGCAGAGCCATTGTGCTGCCCTCGGAGCAGCCTTTGAACAACAGCGAGCCAGATGTTCCAGCAGAAGGGTTTGAAGCAGTTATGGGGTGTGGGACCCCAGCTGGCACCCAAAACCTCACCATGCTCAGCTTTGTTCTTCTGCAGCATGACTGCAAGACATGGGCCCACCTTGCCCTTGCAACACCCTCCTGCCCAGCGCTCACAGGGACACAGCAGCAGGAGGCACCAAGTTTAAAGGCCCTGAATAACCTGGTGGCACGTGGGGTAGCACTCCTGGCAGTGGCATTAATGTCCTGGCACTCCCTGTGGCTGTTGGTCCCCATCCCATGTAGAGCAACCATTGCTTTGTCACTCAGGAGCCAGAAGACCCTGGTGAGTGCTGGGCTTGGGGCTCTATTTTCACTCTGGACAGAAAATATGTCATTTCTAAAGTACTGTCTCCCCATATGTGTACTTTTCTATGCAGACTACTGCATTTTGGAGACTGTGAGCTGATCTGCCATGGGGTTGGAGTCACACACCCAGGCAGACCTGGCAGCTCTTTTCCCAGGTGTTTTTGCAGCAGAGAGGGAAGGGGGGTGGGGGGTGGGGTGGGTCAGTTTGGTCCTATGTGACAGGTCTTTGCCTGGAAGACAGGCTGCCTGTACTCTGCTACAGAGCCACTGCAGTCCAGTCCTCAGAGCAAGGCTTAGCAAACATAGTAGGTTTTTCTTTAATTAAGAGCAAGTAGGAAATTTAA
Source organism: Ibycter americanus (assembly GCA_035590275.1). Taxonomy (NCBI): domain Eukaryota; kingdom Metazoa; phylum Chordata; class Aves; order Falconiformes; family Falconidae; genus Ibycter; species Ibycter americanus. Next base: position 1,893,962 of record JAVJGI010000065.1, on the reverse strand, counting down.
AGACTGGGTTTTCTCCATCCCGTGATAAATTAACCTTCTCCTTGCTCAGGAAGACAGGCGAAAGCTCCAGATCAATGATCTTACTGATGCCTGGCCTCTCCTCCTTTGGAGGGAGAAAGGAACAAAGTCTGCCAGCCCCTGCCCCTGCTGCTGCCTTTGGGGCAGTGAGTGGAGTGACTGCGGGTAATGATGATGAATGGCATGATTAATGCTGAAACTTGGACATAAAGCTGGAATTTTAGACCCTATTCATGGAATTATCTGGCTCCTGCTGTGCTATTTGGTGGCACTTAAGAGTGCAGCCGAAAGCACTGGGGTGCTCCAGACGAACCCCCTGACGGACAGACACCCCTGACTCACACCTGCGTTCAAGGGATCAAGGGGCTCCTGTTCCCACGTCAGGCTCCGTCCAGAGCTGCGGCTGTGCCGAGGAGTGCCAGCATTCTGTGGCAGCCAACAGCAGAGGTGTGGGGCACCCGTGGGTGGGATGCCCCAGAGCAGAGACCACTGGATGGTGGCTTTTGTCTCTCTGGGCCCTGGGCGGGAGGGATTCCTGGGCAGGCTGCCCTTGCCAGCCGGCTTGCAGAGCCCTGGCGTGGGGATTTCATTACCAGAGGAAGCAGCAGACAGTGTACAGTGCCGGGCTGCCTTTGTGCACTGCTGTTCAGAGCAGCTCCAGCTCTGGGGGGACAGCTTGCCTTGTTCCTGCTGGCCACAGGAGGATCGCTAATTTTATTTTGCAGCAGCAGTAATCATCAAGAGCAGTATTAGCTAAACTGCACCCAGCAAAACACTGTTTTGGAACAGCATGTAATAATGACAGTATGGAAAACATTGATTTAAGCATGAGGGAGCTGGCATGGCTGTGTGCCGTTCCAGCGAGAGCACACAAATGGGCCAGGAGCATTGGGCTGGGTTGCTCTCCTGCCAGCAGCCATGCTCCCAGGAGACCCGCACCCCCAAGCGCAGTGAGCCCCGTGTCCCCCTCCTGGTCATAATCTGTATCCTCCGGGCATCTCAGGCTGTTCATGAATGTGATTGTGCTTCAGCACAAGGTATCGGGCAAAGTTGGCTCCTGTGGATTCCTGGCAGGCAACTTGACTTGCCGGTGTTGGCCAGAGATCGCTCAAGACCTGCGCACCCCTCGGGAGGTGGGGGTTCCCTGCGGGGATGGTGTCCCTTGGCCAGCAGCTGCCTGGCCCAGGGCTCCGGAGGCAGCTCAGTCCCCTGGCTGGGCACGAGCATCTGCCTTGGGAGCCGGCAGCCTTGAAAGCCTCTTGCCGAGGCTGCAGGGTCTCTGCTTTCCCAGCCAGGCAGGCTGCAGGGGTTTGTGCTGGACTCACTTTTGGGTGTAAAGCCTTTTCTGAAGGAACAGTATCTGCTAAAAACGCACCTTAATGCAAACATGTACCATCACACAGCAGTTCTCCTCTGCATCCCACCACTAAGGAAAGAAGCTAACTGACTTAATAATAAACAAGTCCCTAACTTTTTAATTTTTGATGGTTAAAACAAAATAGTAGATATACAAATTTCTCAGAAATCACTAAGTAGATATGACACCTGCAGCTCTGCCTGAACAATAGTGGTCCTTATCTGTAGTTTTTGCATTTCTAAACTCCTTCTTTAAATGTATTTTTTATACAGCAGTGTTGACCTTTTCCACCAGCCCTTGTGGAGCGAGGTTGTATCTTGTGTAAAAGTCATATCAAATGGGCCACAAAAAATCACTCTTGCCTGATTAAAATGAATAGTCTAGACGACGTGTGCATTTTCCTTCTGTGTCGTTAGCTTTGTGTGAGAGCTTGCAGCAATCAGGGCTTTTATGGAAGAAATACAGCTACAGGTACTGCTAGCTGCCTTAACGGATACTAATTACAATCCTTGTAAGGATTGATTTGCAAAGAAAATTTCTATTGCCTCAAGGACAAACGTTTGTGCAAATCATATTATTGTGTATGGAGAAATTGGTAACACTTTATGAAATGGTTCATTTATAAATACTTTACTATTTATTAAATTAAATGGTATTATAACAATCCTTTTGCAAGTTAAAATATAGTAAGTGTTCTGTTTTTGTATTATTTCTGTGCTATAAAGCAGGCTATTAGATCTTGGTTGCCATCACCTGTTAAGACTATTGTTGGTGCATTTTATAACATGCTGTGTCTTAGACATCTGAGGCACCCACGCCACGCTGAAGGGTATCAGGAAGACAGCTCATTTCAGCACGTCCTCTCCCCTTTCTTGATTTGGACCTGAAATTCTAGAATACAATAATTTTGAAGTTGCCTGTTTTCTAGTCGACTGTGGGAAATAACACAAATTTGCCTGTGATTGTATGTTTGGCTTCTTAAGCGGAGGTGGCATGTGCCCAGGCCCCGTAGGAAGCAGGGATGAGTGCTTTGGGGACCAGGTTCAGCTGCCTTTGAAATGCACGGAGCGAGACTTCCCCAGCCAGGAGTGCGTGTGCTCACAGGAAGCCCATTTGGATTTGTTTCCACAAACCACAGCAAGGCAAAGTGTGTGCTGACCCCGGCAGCAGAAGTGATCCCTTTGGTCCCTTGACTCATCCAGCATGGCTCAGATAACCCGCGGTGGGTGCCCAGCCCTCACCGGTGGGACCAGCAGGTCCCTAACCCACCTGACAGGAGATCTGATTATTGTGTAGAGGTGGATGAAACTGGATTCATCCCTGGATTCGCCTCTCTCCAGAGAGTAGCTGGGAGAGACCTGCAGGCAGGAAGCATCTTGCATCTTCTCCTAACCCTTGGGCTGGTTTGGGCATTGTTGCTGTGTGCAAGCCAACTGTATTCAAAACTACAGGGGCTTTACTCTGCTCTCGGTTTACATCTTCGAGACCCAGTGGGTCAGGAGCTGCTTTCCCCTTTTCCTATGGGAACACTATTCGTATTCCCACCGTGACTGGCTTTGTGTCCAGACTCACCACTGTCCACCTGATCATGCTTCCAACACGGAAATCGCCCAGTAGTTCCATTCCTACTGCATATTTTACCTGAAGAAATTGGAAGAGGAAGACGTGATGCCTTGCATACAGGGTGTGTGAGGTGGCTGTGCTCGCCCTGTGCTGGGCACTGCTGCCCAGGGGGAGAAACAGGAGCAGTGGGCACACCTGTAGGTAATCAAATATGTGTTAGTCCTGCACACCACACCAATGGTGCTGCACCAGCACTCCTGGGCTGACCAGCTCCATTCCTACTTTGAGAAGAAGTTGACCTTGCCTTCTAAAATTCTTGTCTGCTCTGGAAAACAAGCAGATAAGACATCTTTACTGAGCTAGAAATTTCTCTTGAATGTACCCTCTTTAATTTATGTTCCCTCTCACTTCACTGCCTGCAGCAAAACCCATTAATGGTGGCGGTTTGTGACACAACTGAAGGCTTCTCTAATGGGCAGCTCTCCCGCAATTCCATTGCACTCTGGCTTCGGAGGAATTTGCTGGCATTGTGGTGCTCAGCTTCTCCCCCTCCATTTCCCAGGCTCCAGAGACTAATCCTTCCTTCAGCTGGTTTTGCTGCTGCTATGGCAATATTTTCTCCCCCATAGTGGTAATCATGCAATGGTCTCTGAGAACAGCAGGAGAAGCGGTGCCTGTTAGATGCATAAAAGGTAAGATGAACTACATGTCATAAAACTTTTAAAAGTTCCTTTTTTGTGTTTGTGCGGGGGTTATTTTATATGGCTTTTGATATGAAGCTAAAATTGCACATCAAAAAGGATAATGCATCTTTAAGCTGTTACAATGACTTCTAAATTTTTCATTTAATGTCAGTGAGGAAAAAACCCCCTCAGTTGGCTGAGTTACGTTGGTGAGATGGCTGTTTCATTCCATAAAGTGTCTGCAGTGGATTTGAACAGTAGGAAATCCAAGGGTGATAAATAGCTATTTCTAAGTAAATTTCATGCAATTGCCCTTTGGTTAAAGTCTTTCCTCTCAGCACTTTCCTGTGCACATAGCCCAACTAATAATATTCAGGAGCAAGTGCTTTCCAGTGTGACAACTGATTGCACTTTGAAGCAGTAAATGGCTGATTTCATAATTGGTATAATTTTTCACAAGTACCTGAATGTCATATACAGAAAGAATAAGCAACCTGGACTTAATACGGGAGCTTTTTCAATTCTCCTAAAAATCAATAATGTATTAAACCCCTCTAACTGATTAAAATAATGTGAACCCTGAGTAGGTTTTGTGAGGAAGGCAGGTTTCTTCAAGGGTGGCAGATTTATGGCAAAAGGGTTAATACATGGGGAGAATGGGGATACGTTACAGATGGAGTCCGTTTTCCTAATTAAACTTTTATCAAGATTTTCCTGGTTTGAATTGTTTCACTTAGTGCAATGGAAAAGAGCATTTCCTTTAGTGTTCAGGGCAGCACTTGCAGCACTCGTGTGTGACACTGAGAGCACTGTCCTCGCAGAAAAGATTGTGATTATAAGAAGAAATATGGTATTCATTCCAAAAATTGCATGCTGGCTCCAAAGCATCCCTCTGCCCTGCAACAGGAGAAGGCAAAGCGCAGTTTTTCAGAGGCGAGCTCCGCAGGTGCCCGTGCAGTCTCTGTATGGATCACTGCCCGAGTCCAGGGCACAGGACCGCCGCCAGCCTGGGGAGGAGGCTGCTGCCGGATTATCCTGGTGTTGGGGGGGCAACATTTTGCCCAAGGGCCTCTTTCCATAGAAAAGTTCAATTAGTGTCACAGTGACGTGAATGTTATTAACAGGGTTACAAAAGGAAGAGCCGGGACATAAGCAGAAGGTTATTTTTTTTCCCCAGGATTTTAAGATTTCTCAAAATCCTCTAAGACTATTGTGGAAAAATGTTTGAAGATCTACTGAGAAAATATTTGTAAAGATAAAACGAAGACGCAGTCTGGCAGCAGAGGCGTGCAGAGGGCAGGTGAGGGATGCAGGCACCAGGCACCTGGGTGGGTGTATTGGAGGTGCAGCAGCACACACGGACCCTCGCTGGCAGTGCTGCGTGTGATCGGTATCTGGGGTGTGTGTGTGTGTGTGTGTGTCAGAGTAGTGGAGCGCGCATAAATATCTCAGAAGGGAGGATTAAGAAAAAAGATCACTGGTGTTGAAGCCTGGGTGAGCTGCTAAAGCTCATGTTACCGCATCAGTCCCTAAAGGTGTGGGCACCCACCTGCGCCTGACAAGGCAGCACTGTGTCCCCTCTCCCTGGGGGAGACACGTCCCCGTTTGCCCCTGTGCTGGGCAGCCGGGTGGGCACGCACATCGCTGCCAGACCTGACACAGCATCCCCAACCCTCCCCAGGAAGGGCATTCTCCTTCCCAGGATGGTCACACACAGGTGAATTGAGGAATCTATTTAAACTTTGCTTCTCCAGATTGAGATCAGACATCTTAAGCTCTGTATTATTCACGTTTGTCTGTTGTTTCTAACTCATTTCGTATTTTCCAGCTGAGGGACTCTGCCAGAAGCACTCTTTGCTGAAGATTAAAACAATTTAGGAAGCAGACACCCAATTCCTTTCTTTGGATAGTAGGCAAATTGGATATCTGTGAGAAGCAAGCAAATTTTATTATCAACAGATAGTTTGCTACTTAACTATCCTTAAGAATCCCCTGGTATTTACAGGCTTGTATTAGTTGTCCTGAGCCAAAAGGAAAACACAGCGTGCACCCAGCAGAGGTACACCAGCCGCCAAAACGTTCAGAGGCTCCCTCTGCCTCATACCCCCGTGGGACTGCCGGCAGCCCAGGAGGGCAGTGTGGGAAACAGATATTTAATGGGAGCAAAGATGCTGGAAAACTCTACCTGATGGACGGGGAAGAGCCCGAGGTGCTCCCATGCACGGCTGCGGCACTCCCCACAGCAGGGACCAGCCTGGCGAGCTCCCCAGGAGCTCTGGCCCCATGTGTGTGGCACTGGTGCCAACGGGGCTGGTGTTCGCGCTGGGGCTCAGCCTCTGCCGGGGCTGGCATGGTGTTCTGCCTGCGCGGGGAGGGGGACAGCCGGACCTGGGACCCTTTGAGTCATGTAGTTGCATGCGCTGATGCCGTTTTTAGACTGCAGCTGGCATTGCCGTTACTGAACACCAGCTATTAAAATGCGAGCAGGATTGGGAAGAAAGGGGAGAGAAGGCCTTGAATATCACAGGCAAGAGGGTGGCCGTGAAGCCTTTGTGGTAGCTCTGTTCTTTTTAAGCCTAGCTGACTTATACTCACCAGAAAAGCCTTTTGCTTTGAGTCTGTCGGTGGCATTGCACTGTTGCTCTGCAGTTTGTGCTCTGTGATCTCCTCTGATGTTTGTAATGAGGCCAAGGGACATGTGAAATAGCATTTATGTCATTAGCTGTGGCTCTCATTGATTTGTATCAAAATAGCTGTTTTAAATGTAATTACCACTAATTTGTGAAAATGCGCCATTAGATATGTAAATTCATTGGCTAATGGATGACGTGGCAGACGCCAGTGGATGGGATGACGTGGGATAACGAAATCGGAGCCATTTCTCAGCTTGCTAAGCAGGTTTCTGGGGGCTGGGGTTTAGTATCTGGACACACTGCTGGTCTCCCTGGCGCCTTCCCCCAGCTCTTCACGCAGGGCATAGGCCACGTGGGACCTGGAGCTTTCTTCCCAAGCAAAGGCACATTTCCCAGTGCATTGGGGTGATGTGGGAAATTATTCAGGAGTCCAGGAAGACAAAGGGGAGGGCTCAAAATCATACTAGGATCAAAAAAACCCATGGAATCATCCATCAGGATTGCTGTAGTTCTTGACCACATAGTCAATGATTTATTTAATCTTAATATATTCCACAAAGAGTCCCCATATTTCCATAAATATGTCATATCTACCTAATACATAGTAATGAACCTGCTCCAAGGGTAAATAAATAAGATCTAAGCTCAGCAAGCCAATGTTTATCAAAGGGAGATATACAGATATTGAGTCCTTTAAAGTACCATTCTTCACAGCAATCACAACCAAGTTAGGCAATTTATAACATGTCAAGTCAATTAGAAATCCCAGTGGGCTCAGTGTGAGCCCAAGCATGGAGGGGGCGGCTCTGACGAAGCGGGTAGGGCTGTGTGTACGCAAGTGGGCGTGAGCACATTGGAGCATGGCTCTTGCACAGATGAGCTTCAAACCCTGCAGGACAGCAGCACCGGCATTGCTCCACCACCAGCACTGCAGAGGTATCAGGGAATGTTGTCTAAAAGATCGTGCAGTTTAGAATCATAGAATTGTTTAGGTTGGAAAAGGCCTTTAAGACCATCAAGTCCAACCATTAACCTAACATTGCTGAGTCCATCATGGAACCACGTCCCTCAGTGCCACACCTATGCACCTCCTAAATCCCTCCAGGGATGGTGACTCCACTACCTCCCTGGGCAGCCTGTTCCAGTGCTTGACAACCCTTTTGGTGAAGAAATTTTTCCTAATATCCAATCTAAACCTCCTCTGGTGCAACTTGAGGCTGTTTCCTCTTGTCCTGTTGCTTGTTACTGGGGAGAAAAGACCAACCCCCCCTGCCTACAGTCTCCTGTCAGGCAGCTGTAGGGAGCGATCAGGTCCCCTCTCAGCCTCCTTTTCTCGCGGCTAAACCACCCTGGTTCCCTCAGCTGCTCCTCATAAGACATGCTCTAGAACCTTCACCAGCTTTGCTGCTCTTCTTTGGACACACAAAGGATTTTTCTACATAGCTGTTTTCATGTAGGTGTTTCATAAGGGGAACTTTTAGGCTTCATATATAGAAGGATTTACTAATTTTTGTTTTGAGACTTGTGTATTACGAAAACTTGAAATGGTTTCAAACAGAAAATTTCACTTGGACTGTTTTAATTTTTCTTGTTCCATTATTTTGTGGCATTGTATGTAGCAGTGCGTAACGTGATGTAATATACTAATCTAAATATTTTTCTAAAAATACATTGAAAATACCTAAAAATGTGGGGTGCAAGGGGAAATAACTAGGTTTTTTATGTTACACCTTTTAAATCTTATTTTCTAGAGCAAAGTATTTCCCATCTGTGTTGCAATTAGTTTGACAAAGTCAATAATAATAGAAGATTCTGATTATGTCAATATGACATGTAATATTATGCACTTCTACTACTATTATGCATATTATGACATGACTTGACATGATATGACAGGTCACATTATGCGTTACTACTGATGTCATAAAATAATGTAAAAGTAATAAAAACAAATTTTGAAATGAAAAATTTTAAAAAGAATTAATGATTTTTCCTAAGAAAAATTCCCAAGCAAATCTTTTTCATTTCCATCTTTAAAAAGTTTGTTTCATTTTCACCCAGGAGGCGAAGTGCTTCTGAAGAGTTAACATTTCGCATGAGGTTGGAACCTTAGGTTTTGATCAGCTCACAAACCCACAGCTCACTCCTCAGTGTTGAGCTCGCTCAGGATCCACATGTGCATCTCAGCATCCGTGAGCCTGGCACATGGCGGCACATCCATGCTTCTGCACGTGCACCATGTTCCCACACCACGCCCTGGGCTCCCACAAGCGGGAGGGCAGGGTGGTGTGTGCTAACGTGTCCATGTTGGGGGACAGCAGCCCCAGTGCACCATTTTGAGCAGGAAAATGCCAGTCCTGCTAGTCCCAATGCAACAGATGTGAAAGATACTCACAGTGTGTTAAAAGCACAGTGAAAGAAAATACACATTTTTTTGCTTTGTAAATTAAAGCATCTCATTCTTTCAGTTGCAGGAGCTGGGGCATTAGCGGACAAGCTGGTGCATGGTCCCTGTCTCTCTGGGGGTGCAGTACCGGCCTCTTTGGGTACCTCTGCCTGGTGCCTCCCAGCTCTGCTGTTGCCTGCTCTGGGCATTTGTGGAGGAGGTGAGTTACTCCACTTTTACCCCCCAAGTAAAATATTTTTTCTTCATTCTCTGCTTTGCTGCCTGCTCATTGCTTTGCTCTCACCCCCAGTAGTCAGGTTTTGTGTTGGCTTTTCAAACTTCTCAGGAGGAGCATGTGGAGAGCACAGAAAACCCTGGAGAACAGGGACATGTCCTGGTAGACAAGGCAGCGCAGGTGATGAAGGCACTGCCTGACACCAGACCGGCACGTGTTTTACTTGTGTGAAGTATACAGCATGCTGATTCTAATTTATATTCATTTTTGCAGGGATACAATGATAATTCTCACTTCCCAGAGACACAAAACAGTTTGAAAAACATTTATAACATGTCACTGGTGAGCTGGATGCTTACAAGCCTGAATCTATCCTGTGCTTGTGTCCAATGTAGCTGCAAAGGTGTAGATTCCCTGTGCAAATCATTAAGAAAAAATGGCACTTGCTGGCAGGCAGGTAGGAGTTTCAGTGGCCTGGAGACTAAAGCAGGAATCAAACACGGGCACCAGGGACCGTAGACTGTGCTTGATGTTCTCCTGCCTGTGAACCAGTCAGATAACACAACGGCTGGGATTAGGATTCATTTTTAATGAAATACTTTTTGCAACAATCCTACAGCAGCCCCAAATGGTGGCAGATAAGAGGACTGCCAGGTGGAAGATCTCCTCCTGTCTCAGCTGCTTCACGAGTTCTTCTGTAAGAGAAGCCCCTGGTGATGGCTGCGAGGTGCAGCGGTGACGGGGCGGTGGGGAGGGACACTGGTGGACAGGGGTGAGGGCTGGCAGCCAGCGGCGGCTGCAGAGGAGCAGTGTCAGTGCTGGCAAACAGCATGAGGATGAGGTTGAGGAAGGGTGAACACGAGTGTGGTGGGGACCCCCTGACCCCACAAGTGCCAGAGGACACGGCAGGGCAGCCCGACACCTCTGGCCCTCTGCCTGCTGTGGTCCTGTGCATGGGCTGGCACCCACGGGGGCGGGGCAGAGGCTGACACGATGCTTTTGGCACCTTAAAAAAAGAGCATCCCTGCCACCGCCTCCCAGGCGGCCATGAAGGACCCCTGCCCTGCCCCTCCGGCCTGAGGGGGCTTGGGACCGGGGGAGCTGGCCTGCGGGACATTTCAGTGCCCCTTCCATCACCACGTGGCAGACAGCCACAGCTGCCGGGCCCGTGGGACGGCTCTGCCCCTGGCTCCCTTGGGCGCTGGGCGCGCTTGGTACCAGCCGGCCCCGCTGCACACTGCTGGCACGGCACAGGCTGCGGTACTGCCAGCTGTGCCACGCTCCAGCACGTTGTGTGGCTTCGTGACAGCTGGGTGCCAGGGACCGGTGCCTCGGCCCCTGTCCCGGCCCCAGGGGGATTGCCCGGTGTGGAGGAGCCACACGGGTGTGCGTCTCTAGAGCCCCTTTCCCAGGGGCCTCCAGCCTGCGGGTCCCCGTGGTGGTGCCAGCCGAGCATGGTGCCCGTGCTTTGCCACCCCCGGCCAGTGTAGCCAGCAGAGGGGCTGGGCCCAGGCCAGAGCCACCTCCTGACCTGAATTTCCAGCCAGCGTGGGACCTGCTGCCCAAAGCTTCCCTCTCCAAGCACTGAGACCCCCCAGGGGTTCCTGCTCCACTGCAGTCAAGTCCCATCCTTGCTGCAGAACGTTTGCCACCTCGCCTTGTGGTGACAGTCGCACTGCAGCATTGTCCCCTCATCCTCACGTTCCAGCAGCACTGCTCCTGCCTTGCAAGTGCTGCAGTAGCCGCATGAGGTGCATCCTGCACGTGATTTACTGGGGCTCCTCTCTGCTGCCATCGCTCCTCTGCTGAAGCCACCATGAGACCATGCAGGTGGCAGTGTGCTGCTGCTCTGGGGGTGAATTGAATCTCTGATGAGAGCTGCCTCTCCCTGCAACCCTGCTCCTCCTGGCACAGCCTGCACCAGCCCATCGCCATGCAGCGTGGGTCACCTGCACGCCCACGGCCCTGGTCCCCCTGCTTGCAGTGGGGCTGGCTCCACTTTGGAGCTGTCACGCGGTGGCAGAGAGGCTCCACATCTCCAAGGCTTGTGCAAGGGGATGGAGGCGGTGTCCCCTGCAAGGGGATGTGCCTGCTGGTGGCTGCCAGCCCTGTAGGATGTCCCGTGCCTGGCTGCAGTGGTGGGAGAACCCTGCAGAGCCTGTCCTCCCTGCCACAGTGTGCCTTGCTGGGGGCTCTGTCCTTGGGGCATGGGATGGGCAGCGCTGCTGACAACTCTGCCCAGGCACGAGAGACCCTGGTGATACAAGAAAGGTCATTCAGGGACCTCAACAGTGTCGTCTTCAAATGGAAATGTCATTTTTTATTATTCAGTGCTGATAGAGTGCTCAGAATAAAGGCAGCTGATGGCTGGGAGAGCTTCAGCTCGGACAGCCTCTGGCCTCTTCTCCCAGCCCTTGCCTGAGCACAAGGTGGCACGAAGCCCCTCTGAGCTGCCACCCTCCTCCTCGGTGGCTGTGTGACTGCTGCCCGCCCCCTCCCCGCAGGAGCAGTGGCTGTTAGCGAGGGGCTGCGTGGTCCCTGCCCGCGGTGCCTGTCAGAGGGGTCCACGAGCGTGCGGCTGGGCGGGCACCTGTGTGCTGGGAGCCATGCGAGGGCTGCCCCTCACCAGCCCTTCCACCTCCCCTGGGCTGCAGGAGGGAGGGGGCCTGGGGGGACCCTGAGCCCTGGGAGCGGGGCTGGGTCTCAGCTGTCTTGCCGATGCCCCCTCTGCTGCCTGGACCTGCTGCCTCCCTGCCCGTGCAGGCAGCGGGCCCTGCCCTGGGCACGGCAATGCCGTCTCAAAGTGGAAGTTATCTCGTGTTACAGACTCGTGTTGGGTGCCGCTTCCGTCTCCGTGAAAGCAAATGAAAGGGTTTTGATCCAAATTGCATTTCCTCTCGTAGTCTGGAGTATGACGGCACATTAAAGCCTATAATATTCCACTGCTGCTCTTTTGCATGATTTTTTAATTAAAAAACTATGGAGTAAACAAACATTCTGCTCTGGAGTAGCCCTGCAGAGACCCATCCGTAGGCACATTTACATCTCTACACTTTTTCAAGAAAGTTTATATCTTAACAAAAAAAAAAAAAAAAAAATCACCCACCCAAACAGTTAGTATTGGATAAAAGTTTGAAGTGAAAGGCAGCTGGCAACCTTCTCCAGCCTGTGAAATGATATTAACATTTTATTATTCTAAGGTGAGCTTTTTGAAACGGAATTTTAAATGTTACCCTGCTGTTCCAGAACACAAAAACCTTTAATTTTATGCAAATGAACAGCGAGGAGCTGAGCGCTTAATGTAAACGAACACTTTCTTTGTAGGAGAGGTTGGAAGAGAAAAAAAAAAAATTCCCAGGGATTCTTTAATTGCTGTCTGAAATTATGTAAATCCCACTGCTAGGCAGAACGCAATTATCCCGTGCCCCTCTCTGCCAGCATTGCTAATGTCTAACAAAATATCGGTGGGTGACATTTAGTCGAGGTAATGCAAATGAGAATTAATTTTTTTCCAAGACAAAGGGCAGCTAAAAGATCACCTCATTCATACACTGCGGAGGGGGGTAGAGCCAGAGGGCTCTGCCGCGGAGGCAGCGCCGGAGGCAGGCGAGGGCACCAAAAAGTTGGGCTGGTGGCACTCGGGTACAGCTGGGCCCAGGCCAGAGCCTATAAGTCCTTCTTTATGTTTCTGTTTTTCAAAGGAATGAAACCCGGGGAGGTGGGGGCAGGTTGTTTGTTTATTTTTCTTTTTAATTCGTGGTCATTCTGACACGGGGGCAGGGTGGGAAACGTGATTGAAACCCCCTAATCACTCTGCCTGGTGTCGGGTAAAGGCGGCATGTGATTTATCACCTACTTGTGCTGATAACTAGCAATAATTCTATTAAATATTCAGAGAGAGGCTTTTGCAACACAATTATCAAATGGGATTTGTTAGCGCAGAAATGCTTCATGAGCACAAACAGGTGCTGCGGGTACGGGGAAGGGGCTGCTTTGTAAAGGGCTACCCTTGGCCCCGCTTTGACTGAGGCTGGGGTCACCTCCACACTTGAAAGGTCGGGGGACGGTTCCCATTTTTGTAACATAAATCAGAGAAGTCATACAGGGATTTTCCTTCTTCTCCCTTTTTGTTTTCCTTTTTGTTTTTTACTTTTGGTTCTTGCGTTTCACAGCTACCCTTGCTTCCAAGGCTGCATCTAAGAGCTTGTGACTCTGCTTACCTTTTAAAAGAGAAAAGGAAACCCCAGTGGGAGCTGGTGCAAGGCAGGGGCAGGTCTGTGTGAAGAGTGATGAAGTATATGGATACTCAGAAGGCTCCGGATCAGGGTAAGAAGTGTTCGTGGAATTATCCTTTGAAATGTACACTCTCTGCAGGGAGGCCCCGGGGATCATCCTTGCTGGAGGAGACGGGCTGAGTTGCACCATCTGCTTGGGATTTAGGACAGGCAGAGCTGCAAAAATATGAATTAAAAATACAGAGTAGCAGGAAATAGTTTCCTTTTGCCCCATCTTTTTGAAATTATACCAGGCAAAGCTGGATGGTTGGTGTCACCTGCGTGCTGCAGCATTCCCCATGATGGGGCTGGGTTGCTGGTGGCTGGTAGGGACCCCCAGGCCCCCAGGGCTGCACCGCAGGCTCTGCCGCCCAGCCCCAGCCCCACCTGAGCATGGCTGCTCTGGCAAAGCTCAGACACCTCCCCTTTTTTGTTATCCAGTTCTTGCCGCATCAGCTCCCCATGGTCTTGTTAAGGCAGCGGGAGAGGGGCCGATGCCCAGGAGGAGCCCCCGGATCTGGCAGGCTCCCCTGGGCAAGCGTCGCCAGCAGCCTGGAATTAGCTCCCTGGTCCTGTTCATAAATGTAGGAGCTCCGGTGCCGAAAAAGGAATGGATGTATCATCTGTTTCTCATTGCATTTCCTTCCTTTGAGTTGTTGAAGCTAGTGCATTGAGAAATGCATTCCCCTGATGCCAGCAACGTGACCACCAGCCTGCCCAGACTCTCCCCCAGCTGTGCTTGGCACCCACGGAGCTGCACACTGGTGCAGTCCTGCCGTGCTGGCACCGAGCAAGGGGGGGTGGGGGGGTGGGGTGAAGGTGGGGTGATGCAACTGCAGGCAGAAGCTGTCCCTCGTCTGCAGGACACCGCTGCTGTACAGAGACTGTCCTTGTCCTCCTAAAATTTATAATCTTTATAATCTAAGATTTAGACTCTTCAAAGCTTTATGCCTGTCTTTAACCTGTAGCACATGCATAGTCTCAATGGGATTTCTCATCTGCTAAGAGTTAAGCACGTACATAAATCTTTGCAGGCTGGGGGCCTAAGGCATTCCCACGCACACATGCACACACATTCCTGCGCACACGCGTAATGGAACAACCCCGTGCAAACTCACTCTCGGAGCCATCCGTGTCAGAGCGGGGAGGCACGCCAAATCCTTGACACTCGTGCCAACCTCCCGAGCAATTTCTCAAGCATTTTGGATGCTAGGGGGGTGTTGAACTTCTGACACCACCTTTAGCAAATTCCTTCTCTGTGTCTGCATCTCTGGGAAGCAGGAGGGGGATGTTAGCAGGCAGTAATTGTGCCGGAGGTGAGCGCGAGCAGGGAGCAGTCATGCACAGTCGCAGACAGCATTTGGGTCAGAGTGGGAACAGAAAATAGCTCAGGAAAGCACTGGCATGCCAGGTACTTGGCATGAGAAAGAAAGCATGTTGAAGGTTCGCTGCGCAGCGAGTCTTTCCCTCGCCTCCCTCCACCAGGCTGCTCACTTGCAGACGTGGCCAGGGCAGCATGCACAGGACCCGGGGCTGCTCTGCACAGGCGCTCCACTCCAGCACAACTTGTCTAGTGCAGCCTCCTGTGCTCAAATGCTGTCGTGAAGATTTGTTACCAGGTTCCATCACATCAGCTTCATTTTCACCGATGCAAGCTGTTCCAACATGATCCAGAGTTAAACTGGTGTAAGATACCAGGGCAGATTTTTTGTGGACTGGCAGAACTGATGAAGTGCCATGCCAGCCACTGTATGCCCTTCCAATAGATGGGGTTTGTGGGGTGTTTCTCCAGCTGTTTGTATTTAGCAGCATAGCATTTGCAACGGAATGGTCTATGAGACTTCACTCTACGAACCTCCAAGCTTTAATTTCCATGCAGCAGTTTTTGCCATCAAATGACAAAAAAAAGAAAGAATACATTCACATTTAAAACATCCCCGTGAAACACTTTTTTTTGCCCTCGTGTAATGTTGTTTTAAGTCAGATGATATGACCTTCATGAAACTCCACTTCATATCTGGTGTTTGCAATGTGAGTGGACACGGCCTCTTTAATTTGGGATTAAAAAATCCAGGCAAACTCATCAGGTGAGAAGCGGCATTTCATAAATATTTTGTGTTCTGCAGCATTCCCTTTATTAAAGACAAAATTGCATTAGTTTCCCTAAAACATCCTCTGCCCACTACACGAAGTTATGGCCGTTAGGAAGCAACCCTGGGCAGCGGCAGGCAGCAGGCGCACACAATGGCGCTCAGGCCGGCAGCGCGCTCGGGTCAACTGCTATTTGTCAAAGGCATCCGTGGCCGTGGCCCCAGGCAAAGTGCTGATCACAGCACAGCACCCTCTGAACTGACCCGGGCATTTAGCCTTTTCTGAGAAATATTTACGGAAAGGTCAGCAAATGCTTTGTGACAAGACGCTAGCACATCCCTAACCCGCTCCTTTCTCACTCCCTACCTCGCCCCATGTGCCAGGCGCAGAACAAACCAGGACCGGAGGTCCCTCACGCCGACGTTCCTTCCTTCGCATGGCACAAACACTGCCGCGAGCCCCCCACGCCTGCACGGGCAGGGACATGTTTCTGTCTGTAACCCCATCCGTTTCCAGAGGATGCTTTTGCATCAGCCAAATGATTTTACGCATGCCCCCACAACGTCGGGGTTGTGTTGAGTGAAGAAAAGCCCTTCTCACTGTGCTTGGCTTGTCCTGACAGAAGCCTCTGCTGCCCTAGTCCCCATCCCCGCTTCACCAGCACCTCTCAGGGTCGAGATTTGGGAGCTATGATTGAAAAGGAATGAACAGGACCTGTTACTGCAAAATGCTGGTGGGGAGGAGGATGCTGCAGCAGGGTTAAAAGCAGGATGGCTCCGTGCACTGCACCGTGGCAGCACCAGCTGCCTTTTCCTGATGGCACCAGGTACCCTGGGCTCTGGAGCCAACTGCACTTCCCCATCCTATTGCCAATGATTTCTTCCATCAAACATGCTTTTGCTGTGCTCACTGCCACTGTGTCCAGGCAACCTCAGCTACTGGGCCCTTGCTGACCTGTCTGCTGGCTCCATCTTTGCTTCTCCATCCCACAGTCAGCAGCATTAGCTGCCCTTCCTGGCAGCGGCCAGTTGCTGCCCATGGTGAGGCAGGCAGACAGACAGACAGAGCAGCAGCAGGAACCAATCACTCTAAACAGATTTATCAGCTAGAAAGTTCCTTCCAAGAAAATAGAGCAGTGAGGGGCACACGGTCCTGAGGACGAAACAGGCTTACCATCCCTGAGCCCTCCCTGCCCTGAAATGCCCCGGGTTTCTAAGCAGATCAGAGTAAAAACCTCCTGTAGCTGGGTAATTCTGCCTCTTTCTGATAAGCCGGTAACCCCATTAATAGAGAGTCTGGCATGGAGGGAGCAGTGCTGGGAACGCGCTGCACCTCAACATACACAGCAGATTAAAAAGGACTTAATCACAGTGCAGCCACAAAGTGCACTACATTGCATTATTCCTCTGAAATAAAATTTTATATACAGCCTATCTGAGAGCAGCACAAAATAAATACTTTTAAAATCTATGATTACTGTAGGGGTTTTTTTTAATTTTATATTGGTGGCTGAGTTCTGCTCTTGCTCCAAAGGATTAGAGGGATAATTCCATTACAATTTAGTAACAAGATTAAAAGAGCCAGTTATCCATTTATGGGGGTCTATGGAAACGAGCAGTGGCTTCTGGAGGTCTCAGACTCTGGGTAGGTGTATCACTCACATCACAGACACATCCAAATCAGGTTAAGGCACAGGCAGGACATGCCCGAGGTGAAAAGGTCTCTGGGGCCACCCGTCCTGGCTTTACCGTGAGAAATGTTCGGGAGTTTGCAGGGCAAAGGGATACAGACAGGGAGACTTTCTAGTGTGAGAATGGTCGTGGACCAGAGGAGAAAGGAAGGAAGAGCAAGAAAGAGCGCTCTAGAAATAAAGCCATTCAGGCAGCTCCCCCAGGAAAGAAGCACCAGTGCCACAAACGTCAGTGCCGAGGAGACATTTCACACAACCACTGACACCAGAGTCACTAGGGCAGGAGGAGCCATCTCCAGCATGAGAGGTGGAAGAGACCCAGCGCCAACCCATGGGGAGGTTCCTCCCAGGACCAGAGTGCATCCCCAAGAGAAAAAGGGCAGCGGGGTGCTGGGGTGGCTGTGATGGAGATTGCCAGATCCTTTCAGCCGTGCAGAGTATATGAGAAATACTCATCAGCCAGAGGCCTGGAGAGTGCCAAGATTTGGTACACCAGGATCTTGACATCTTTCCTATCTCCACAGCTGGAAGAGGAATTTGTGACAGCTTCCATGGCAAATTTAGTTTCTTCCTATTTAGAAGCAAATTCCTGAATCCTTGAACATTTTTTTCCTCCAAGTTCTCTGTGATTTTATGCATTGATAAAGCCTTGGCTCTGCAGGACAGGAAGGCTTTAGGTCAGCAGTGGGAATTCCCAATGTGTGTTGAGTTATGTAGGATGCATGGTTTATTACTCATTCCTCCTACCTCACACAGGTAACAACAAGGGCACAGCATTATAATCATGCGTTTGAGCATCAGCTTTACACTGATGATCTGTTATGCAGTTATGAGGATATTTGAGCATTTGGGTTTAAAAAGCACTTTTCAGGAGCGTTACTGAATTTCACTTGCAAGGATATTGGCTGAAAATGACCACGGCAGAAGATGCAAACACAGGTCATGTGGAGGAAGGGAGTTATTTAGCTGTTCTAATGAGTACTTGTGGGAAAGCATTTGCAGTGCTGGTCCAGCTCTGCCCCACGGATTGGAAATCTCACTGTCGGAAACTCCCTTGCACAAAAATAATGTACCTGTCAAGCTACATACGTGGAACTGGCATGAAATATTCAGGGTTAGAAAGTAGCCATCACTGGCATTCTTCTGTGTATCTCTATACTGATTAACTGATTAATTGATATTTAATTGATTGCACTGTCAGAGCAGGACTTTAGCATGTGCTGATTGTCTCACTGACTGTTACTAACAAGTCTGAAGAGCATTTAGTATAAATCCATAGGAACTGTGCATGCAAAAGGTACAGAAACTGCTTCGGTGGCCACGAAGACCTGAGTTCACGGAGCACGGTCAGTGAGCAATGTAATCATGCACCCACAGAAAGGTCTTTCTCCTTGCTTTTAAAATAATTGTTCAGAGAAATTTAAATTTAGCTGATTAGGTGGGGTGAGACGTGCCCTCAGTGTGACTGCCCCAGCAACATGCGGTGCTCTGCTCTCTGCTCGGAAAGCTCCTCTGCAGCGTTTGTGCCAGCTTTGCACAGCCCTGTTGTGTCCCTGGCAGGGGGAATAGCCAAGCGCTGCCACCACTGTGGGGGGACTGGTGCAGACTGAGGCTCCGTCCCCATGCCACGTGGAGCAGCGGCCCGGTGGGAAGGGACAGGTTTGGAGGAGCAGCCAAGACCCATCCTGGGGTTCTGCCTTCCCCTCAGCCTCCAGCGGGGCGGGCAGGATGCAGCCCGCACGCCTGGTGTGCGGGCACCGTCCCCTGACGAATGGTCCTGTGCATGTATAGCACTTCTTTTGCTGTTTGTCAAGAGCTTCTTTAAAGGCCTCTCACTCTGCAGAGTTACAGCCTGTAGCAATCTGTCCTTTTCTCCTCAAACAAACCCTTTATAGGCTTGTTCTTGTGAAATTTATGGGTTGTTGGGTGAAACATTAGGAAACATTACATCAAAAATGTAGAATGCTTTTCCCAGCCTGAACCAAGGTCTGTGGCAAGCGCTGGCTGCTGAGATATGGCTCTGACAAGCCTTTTCTTCACAGTGACCAGGGCTCCTAATAACAGCCAGCACCGGCAGCCCCTCCACCAGGACGGGGGCTGATTCACCTGTGTGCCCCTTCCACCGGTGTCAGGGTGAGGGACCAGATTATCCCATCGGAATGTAAAGATGCAGAACACGCCATGGACTGGCCTGGTTTTTAAAAGGTGCAGATGCAGGTGTGCTGGTGAGTTCCCCGAGGGAAAAAAGCTGCCTGCAGAGCGGCTCTAAATGAAGCACAAGAATTTGAAAGGACCAATAGGTTTTCGAAAGAGCCACCAGACAATTGTAACAACGTTGTCTTGCTGTATTAGTTTAATGTCCACTTGAATCACTGACCTTAAGGTCTGAAAAGGACTAAATCTAGAAACAGATGATTTTTTCCATGCGACATGACAGAGGGGCTGTGGTCACTTCCAAATGCAATTTTACGTTCGCTTATGGAAATGCGTTGTTCCTTGGCTACTTTAAAAAAAGAAACCGATATATGTTTGTCTTGAAAGGGGTTAGACCTCAGTGATGGTGAAGCCATTGTGTGCCGCAGCAGCGGCAGGAGCGGCAGCGCCGAACCAATGCTACCCCCTGGTGACCGGAGCTGACGAGCCGCGCTGCTCCGCGCTGCTCCGCGCTGCTCCGCGGCCGGGGGGCACCGCGCGGGGACCCGGAGGGGCGGGAGCACTGGCAGAGCAAGGCCTGTTAGCCTCGCCCTGGGCAACAAATAGATTCGTTTTATCCAACGTTCCCAGTTATTCTGCAAGTGTAAAGACGCGGGACGCATCATGGACCAGTCTGCTTTTTAAAAGATGCTGGTGTATGTGTGCTGGTGACTCCCCTGAGTTCCCCGAGGGGACAGAGCTGGCTGGAGCAATTTCTCTCATAGAAGCATAGAATCATTTAGCTTGGAAAAGCCCTGTCCAACTGTTAACCCAGCACTGCCAAGCCTGCCACTAAACCATGTCCCTAAGCGCTGCATCCACATGTTATTTAAACACCTCCAGGGCTGTCCTTGTGCTTCATCCACCAGCAGTGCAAAAGGAGACGGAGAGGCAGACTGGGACCCTCACACCCCACAGGGCTGGGGTGGAGGGCATGGGCAGAAGCAGGAGAGCTGTTAGGGACCGGCCAGGGGCACCTCAGGGTGCACGAGCACCCAGTAAACACAGGGAGTTGGTGCTGGGGCGCAGCCAAGCCTGGGCAGGGGGGCTGTGCAGCTCATCTGGCAGGCAGAGGGGCTCCGCCATCCCAGCAGTCCTGGGCACCCTGGCAAACCTTCCTGTGAAACTTCTTACCGGAGTTAACGGGACTGCGCCCAGGACAGAGCCTCAGCAAACCTGCAACCTGGTCTGGTGTGCCGTGCAGCCTGGATCTCACATCTCTCTGCGTTATACTGCTCACTCTTTGCATCTTGTTAATGAAAAGCATGGATGTAATTTCAATTAAAGATAATTACATATTTAAACTTAACATTAAATTCTGCACTAAAACAAAATTACATGAAATCTCAGTGTGCAGCCGTGCTGCAAGGCAGCATGTGAGGCGAGCGGAGGAAGGAAATGCTATTATGCAAAGCCAGCTGATCCTTTCCACACGTATCTCCTGCCTGCATGATGCTTCCCTGTCCAGCAAGTTAAATCTAATCTGTTCCCACACACCACCTTCAGAGTGATTCCTCTCATTCAGTTTTGCTGGGCAGGCCCTGCAACCACTCAGTCATATACATTACCGCACTGTACAATGCAGACAAAAAAATTAAATACCCCATGAGCGAGTGAGACCATCCATCAGTAGGGTTACAAATGGGGCTGTGGTGGGATTTGCCACTCCCAGCAGAAGCCACTACCTTGGCCAAGCAGCCAGGTCCCAGTAGCCTCTTGCATCCATGGGAGGAGGCTGAGATGCTGCTGTTGAATAATGTCCGATGTTAACCTGGGCTCAGCATCCTGAGTAAAGCTGGGGCTGTGTTTTGAATTGAGGATGAAAAGCACAGTTTCTGGACTATTGAATTTTTTTGTGAAATTGAACAAATTTGTTGGCCTCAAAAGCAGTTTTCTGAAAATTGAAAACTTTTTTGATTATTCTTTACAATTCCCCCCTCCTAAAATCCCAAACACAACATTTCATTCTTCCAAAAGCAAATGCTTTTATTTTCTATCCCCAAACACACTGAAAATTACTGGTTTGAGATACCATAAATTGCTTTTTACTCTCCTCCCTCCCTTTTCGACCAGCAAATTAAAAATAAAAAAAACACACCACAATTATTTGCCCAAGTTTGTGGCTGGGTTCAAGTGCCAGGCTGGCACAGCTCAGGATCAAGCCAAGTTGCTGCCGGTCCACCCAGCCATGAGCTTTATCCCCCTGCCCTGCAGCCCACACGACTTGTGAAGTGCTGCAAGGTCTTCATGGCAAGGGGACAGCATGCACGTGTCAGTGGCTCAGCTTGGAGGCCATGCAGGGATATTTTTTCCTAGCTTTATATGTTTCCTAAAAATAGATGGCCAGAGGATGAGTGGGTTAAAGCCATGCTAATTCAGACTGGCTTAAAGCCATGCTAATGAGACCTGGATTTCACAGGCGTGGCTAAGTGGATCTCCTGCCCTGACTATGGACAGAGCCTCTTCCAGCCTCAGCTGGAGGTGACAGCCGCAGCCGCTGGCACAGGGACACCAGCCTTTTCCTGCCTGAGCTGTCTGTGCTGCCCCAGAAACTTGGAGGAGAGTGGGAGGGGAGGGTTCACTCACATCTGCCCAGAGGGGTCCAGCAGCATCCTCGTGCCTGCCCACGAGTCTGTGCCAACCGTGAGCACAGCATGGGCTTGCAAAAGTGGAGAGGGAAGCAGAGGGCACCCATGTCCCCACCCCTCCAGGGCAGGCTTATGCTCGGGCCTGTCACGATGCCCTGCTGTGGCAAACCAAAGACATTGTGGGACCCTCAAACCTCTTCACAGAGAAGCTTTTGTTTAATAAAACATGAAAATTATTCATTGTGTGATTTGATAGGAAATTCATGTTGGTCCTGTAATAATTATCATTATTGATTATTGCAGTGTGGTTGAGCAGCTGCAGCCACGGGCCAGAGCCCCACTGTGCACATTATACCAGGGGACAGACCTCACCCTCACAGACACACTTCTTACACTTTAACCTCAACAGGGCACAAACATGGTGTTGAAATTGTGGGTTTGTGGTGTGCAACGGTCAGGGCTGCCAGCAGACTTCATAACTGCACAAGGCAGCGCAGCCTGGGGATGAGAAATTCCAGACACCAACCGAGCAGACGTGGTGCATATGAAACAGTGAGCGGGCTGTGCCACACTGGTGGTGCTGTCATTAAGCTTCAGTGTGAACGTCACCTGCAGATCCCTTTGCTCCTCTCCTCGGGCCACACTTGTTTCCTAACCTTGGAAGATGTCTTCCTCAGCACGCTCTGGGAAAGGCTGATTTGCCACTGGGAGGGAGGGAACTGGCAAAATGTACTTGTTGCCTGGGCGGACACGGTGAGCTGCCACGTGGAGGGGCAGCACCACGGGCACCGAGGGCACCGTGCATGGCACAGCTGCTGCGCTCCAACACTGGGGTTTCTCCTCCTCTGTTAAATGATTGCAGTTATCAAGCACTGACAAGTGGCATTAAAATTTATTAGCCAGCATAAAGTTTTATTTAAGGGATGGCTAGAGATTTAGTGGGCTCTGCAAGTCCTTACTTAGGCTGGCTGTGTCACCTTTAATAACTGCCTGCAGGGTGTGCAGGATGGCAGGGTGGCCCTAGGTGTCCCGGCTTCTGCTCCCTGCCTCGGGAGGTCCCCCCTGCTGCCCCCCATGGCACCTGCGCCCCAGCAGCCCCATGTCCTGCCGCTGCCAGCCCGGCCATGCAGACCCTGCTGGCAGCGTGCACCCAGCCTTAGTGAGGGAGCTCCTCCAGCAATGCTTCCATTAATCAGTTTGGCAATCGTGAAATACACTACATGCATACTGGAGTTTAAATCCCGGACTCACTAATGGTTTACTACCCACTAAATCCCCCTTCATGTTATTTAACTTTTAAACCCAAGGAATATTCCAAATCAAAGAGGCTCTGTGTCACGCTTAGTCCATCTGAAAGAGTCTGGAATTAACATCCCTTCATGGCTCGACAGTGCCTGCCACACAGAGCCACTGCTTGCTCCTTATTAATATTTATGATGGGGAGAGAAAGTTGCATAAATCTTGGTTGATACTTAATTAAAACCCACTTCTTTTGATTTCTTCTCTTTCAGCTTCACTTAGTGTGGACTGTACAACCATTAGATGCTCATCCCGCAAAGAACAGCCTGGCACATGTGGTGGCACCCAGGGGGATACATGGGATTTAGTGCCTGCAGCCCCCCCAGCTCCTCGCCCCGGACGCCCCCGTGCTGCCGGCTGGCCTTTGCTGCCCTGGCCTGGCCAGTGCGGCCACAGGTCAGAGACTACAGGGGCTCCGTAGGCCGACACAAGCCTCGGCTGGCAAAGCACAGCTCAGCTCCAGCCCCTGTGCTTTGGTTTATCTGCGTCTCGTGTCTGATCTCAAGCGCGATTCATAAGAAAACAGTTAACACGCGGCTGACATATCTTTGATACGACGATCATACCAAGGAAGCAGCTTGACCCCCGAAGGCTCCCGCGAACGGCAGGATTGACACTTCACATTGACTTTGCTTCAGGCTTATCAACAAATCTCAGCCAATTTTATTAAAGAGCTGCGTGTGGTGTGTGGGACGCGCCAGCCTCAGACAACTTCATCTAACAGCAGCTCAGAAACCAGGCAAGGGCTCGGCTCATTTTCTTCTCGTTCATGTTTTCACTTTGCTGGTGAATTTCATTTTACAAAATCTCCTCATGGGTTTTGGTAAAGGCTGGAAAGCGATAAAAACCCGTAGTGTTTCCTGGCCCTTTTGTGAAGAGAAAGGGGAGAGCAGGTGGGGCTGGCTGGGGTAAGAGGGCTGCAGGCAGCAAGCGGAGGCAGGTGAGTGCGGCCATCAGGGTCTCCCCGGCAGTGCCCGGGCAGTGAATCGCTGCAGAGGTGGCACAGAGGCAACTGCTCCAGCACCCGCCGTGACGGGCTTGGCGAGGCCAGACTGGCCAGAGCCACACGCCTGGCAAACCCTGCCCGCCGCTGGCCGCCGGCCAGGCCGTGAGCAGCACCGAGGGGTGGGGGCGAGTGCTGGCAGCGGGGCAGGGACACCCCGGCATTCCTGGGGGCTGCAGCCATGCACCCCCGGGCTACCTGGCAAGGGGCTTTCGCCTCTGCAGAACTGTGACACCCCATCCTGAATTATAACCCCAGGAAACACCGAATTCTAAAATCCCGCCCAAAACCCAGTCAAAGCATGCGGGCAGCGCTGACTTTTCTAAACTGGTTTACTTGGTTTAGGCTCTATTTTTTAGCCGTTTAATGTGTATGTTGTATTTTTAGCACCAAAAGAGATCTGGGGCAGGGTGTCCCAGAACGAGAATCAGGGCAGCAAGCAGCCAGCAGGATCCACTGTTCTGAGGCATCATTTTGTAATTATGTCTCTTTTTACTCATGCAAATTTTATCAATATTATTTATATATTCAAAGCCATTTATAAATAATATATACATTTATGCTAAGGTAATTGCCTCAACTAGATTATTTGTCCCAGTTTTTATTGTCTATCCAGATGCTGAATATTAAAAGTATGCGTTCTTATATGCATTAGTGGTTCAGAGCTGGCTGTCTTGTCACGGGAACAGCACTTCTGCATCTGCGGGTTTGCTGGGAGAGGGAGAAGGTGGAGGACGGTTTTGGTGAGGCCAGGCCAGGGAGAGGGGAAGGACAACGGGGAGCAGGGTGGGGAGCCTGGGGCCAGCGGCCGTGCCAGCACTCCGGTGCCAGACCCGTGCGCAGCAATGCCACTGTGCACTGATGCTGCAACCACCCCCAGCCCCCTCCGCAGGGCAGCAGCCCATGGGTGGGCTCCAATGGGAGGGACAGGGCTTCAGGAGTGACTCAGGGAACTGGTCCCAGTATCCCTCACATCCCATCCTACCTCCCACCTCTTCACTTACCAAAACTTGACATCGCAATGAAAAAAGATTAGGAGCATTGACAGGCCTGCAAAGGTGACAGCTACAAAGAAATATGGAGCAATCACATTGTCAGAGTGCCTATTAGGAACCTAAAAAACCTCAGCTCTCCTGCACAAGCAAAACTGATTTATTGCACAGTACAGTTCATGAACTCATCAGTGGTTTTGCATGGAGAAGAGATGGATTTTCTTTCAGATGTTTATGGTGTGAGTAGACTGTCCTGAAAGTTATTGTTTGATTTTATAAATCAGTAGCGCTTGTAGGGTGAGCCAAGAACAGAGCTGGCTCTCCAGCCGAAGCACAGCCAAAACTCACCCCGAGGCCTGAGAAAGCACCGTGCATTTCTAGGGTCACGTTTCTTTGGCATCCCTGGCACGGCCTCGCTGAACAGAGGGGCACTCACACGAGGCTGGGCTGCGGCTGCCAGCGGTGCCAGCAGCCCGGCAGAGACAAGGATCCTGTTCATATCTCCCAGAAAGCCAAACTGCCACCTTACCTGACCGGCTTCCAGATCACAGTGCAGTCTCCCCATGCATTCATGTGGCACACGGCCACCCCGGCTGCTCGCTGGGCCGGCACCGGCACAGCGGAGCAGTGGCTCCAGAGGCTGCGGCACATGGCTGCTGGGTGCTGAGTGCTGGGTGCTGGCTGTTGGGTGCTGCAGCAAGAAGGGGTTTAAAGGTATGGATGCAGGCTTGGTTTTCTGACAATCCTGTACTTGTGTTAAACATGTAAATGTTTCCTCTCCTGCACGGGATTACGCCTTGGATGCCCTGGGAACAGCTGTGGTTTATGTAGATTTTAAAGGTGAACTTTCATGCTCAGTGAAATTTTAAAAGCAGCTGATTTACACATGAATCCATTTCTCGGTGAGTGTCTATGTAGCTGTTTCTCTTCCTTAATGGTTTGTGACTGAAGAGCTGGGCTGTAAACAAGCGGCTTCTGCGCAGAGCAGCCCTGCCTGTGCGGTGGCCGAGACCACGCTGCGGGCAGAGCCCGCGGGCAGAGCTGGCGCTGGGGCTGCGGCGGCTGCCAGGCGTGGGGTGCAGCCATGCTGGGAGAGGGCTGGTCTCGGGGTGTGCTGACGGAGGTGGGGGCTGCTGGGCCATGGGCACCATCTCAACAGGGAAGAGCATTTCTTCTTCATCTTCAATGGTCGGTGAGGAGCTGCAGGAGTTGGGACATCCCGCTCTTCCGCTGGCAGAGGGGACATCCCAGCACCCTGCCTGCATCATCCCCATGACCTGCACAGCCCCTGGAATAAAGGTTCCATGGGCTAACATTGCCATTTAATACTCTTAATAGCAAACAGTTCATAAAAATTCATCTATGCAGCCGAGCTGCTCTGCTCATTCATGTGCTCATTCCAGGGGACGTACCTCCCACCTGGTTTGGGGCACTGCCAGAGGTGACCTCAGGCACCTGTCCCCTCACTGGGACCCTGGCCCCATGTCCTGCAAGAGCCCTGCCTTGAGCCCTGTGGCCAGCGAGTCCCAGCATGCCAAAGCATGGGGCAGCAGCATGCACCCATCTGCCCCGCTGCCTGCTCCTGCCCCGCTGCCTGCTCCTGCCCTGCTCCCGGGCCCTGCAGGCCTGGCTCCAGCAGGGCTGGCTGCCAGCATGTGGTGCTCCCATGGAGCGCACGCCGGAGCTGCCGCTGCAGGTGAGCGGTGCTGGGTGAGCAGCAGCGGAGGCAGAGTCCCCGCGGGAGCACCCGAGGTGGTGGTGAGTGTCGGCTGCCCAAGGCCCCGTGCCAGCATCCTGCTCGCGCAGCGTTGCCAGCTCACCCTGGCCACCGGCCCCAGCAATCCCATTTAAACCCGAGCACAGCACACAGGTCCCTAAGCCCTCTCCAGCCCTGACCCTTTAAAGACACTCTCTTTTTCCTTTAAAAACACAAACTTTAAATGGCTCTGAATAAAATAAAAGAGAATAACTGAACTGTGAAGGGTGATGATTGTATTTCTTTCACTTGTAAGAGAGACCTTTATAACTCTCTTGGGAGGAAAAAAACAATAATGGTCCTTCATGGATGAAGTGCTCTAAATATGGTGTATATTTTTTAAAATACCAGTTCTACAGTTATTGAAACAAATTATTGTTAAATGCATTTACAGCATAATAACTGTGCTAATTTGCTGATAAAAAGCATCCAGTGTTAAACCCCCCATACATTATTTTGTCATTAGCATTTGTTAGCTCCTCGTAGGTATTTTCAGACAGAAGGCTTTGTTCTGTATTTAGCACACGGGCCCCGCGCTCCTCGCTCTTCCCTCCCGGTGGGAATTGCTTGTGCACAGAACTGCAGCATTTTTTTAAAACTTCATGTTTAAAAACGGAAAATTTATTTCATTTCATTAATGGGCGAGAGAGGGAGGGAGGGAGGGAGAGAGAGGAGGGAGGAGGTGCGTGATTTAGTGAGCAGCTTGTCACGTGCCGTGTCAGCACCAGCAACAGCCGGACCCAGGGGCGAATGTGGCCCCTGAGGTGGGAGTGGGGCCCAGACCCCCCTGGGACAGCCCCACCCATCGCCTGCAGTGGGCTCAGCACCACCACCAGCCACGTGCGGAGCGTCGTGCTGTGGTGGGTCTGGTGTCCCACCTGCCAAGGGCCACCAGGGCTGCCATGGGCACCACGGGCACCCTGCCGGTGGTGTCTATGGAGTGGGTGACGTGGCAAAGTCAGGACCCTCTGGGGATGGGAAGGGGGCCTGGGTACGGCCGTGCTCTGAGGACAGCTCACGGCGGGCAGGTGGGAAGGGACCCGCATGGGGCTGCCTGCTGCAGAGCATCCGGGCAGCAGCTCAGGGCTGCGGTGGGGGGGTCTGTCCTACAGCCCATCCCGCAGTGGCTGCCCGGTCCCCCGGCATTGCTGGGGAGTGAACAGGGGTGGTCGGCAGGGGATGGGGCAGTGGTGCCGAATGGGGTGGTGGGCACAGGATGGAGCGGTGGGCACCAGGTGGTGCAGTTGGAAGGGGAGGGTGTGGTGGGCAGGGGATGGGGCTGTGGGCAGGGGATGGGTCGGTGGGCAGGGGACAGTGTGTGGACAGGGGATGGGGCTGTGGGCAGGGAACAGTGTGTGGGCAGGGGATGGGGCTGTGGGCAGGGGCTGGGTTGGTGGGCAGGGGACCGTGTGTGGACAGGGGAGGGGTGGGTGGGCAGCGGAGAGGGTGTGGGCCG
>JAVJGI010000065.1:1845891-1849281 GCA_035590275.1 Ibycter americanus | reverse complement strand
CTGCCGTCCGTCTCCTCCGCCTCGGCCCTCCTCCTCTCCCTTCCCTCTCCTCCTCGCCGTTCCCTCTCCTCCTCGGCCCTCCTCCTCTCCCTTCCCTCTCCTCTCCTTTCCCTCTCCTCCTCCTCTCCCTTGCCTCTCCTTCTCTCCTCTTTTTTCTATCTCCTCGTCCTCTCCCTTCCCTCCCTGGTCTTTTCTTTCTGTTCTTTCTTCAGTCGAGATTAATTAGTGGGTCATTTCTTCCAGGGAGCTGGAGGCTCTGCCCAGCCATCGCTTGGGCTGCTGCCAGTGTTTCATTGTGACCGTTCTGCAAATCCCATCTGTGGCAGACTAGGAACGAAGAGAAGAGAGCCCGTTTGAAACACTCGGAGATTTTGCCCCTGAAATGGATTGTGCAGTCTTTTCAAGGGCATCTTCAGGAGCCACAATTATTAGCATAAATACCACATGCAAATCGAAAAGGAGCCTCCACAGCTCTGCTGCAAGAGTTGTTCTCTCCGGCACAATGCGCAGCACGATCACTGTTTGGGAACAGCCCTGCATTCAGCTAGCAGTTGAAAAAAACAACTTTTTCTTGTTAAAAATAATTATATCTTGTCAAGTTCGGTGGCATCTGCAAAATATCTGTTAATCTAAATTATATGATACTTAAAGAGCAGAACTGGAAGCTGTACTGATGGTAATTTTTTCCTCACACTTTTAGAAACAGAATTAACCTGTTCATACAGTCTGCACTCCACTCATGAAGAGCTGCAGGAGCAATAGGAGCTATAGGAGCCAACCTCTCTTGCAGGTTGGTACCAGCCCTGCTCCCCACATGACACCTGTCCCAGCTCAAAGCATCACCTTAAAAAGAGCTGCATCCCTGCTGAGCAGTCCAGGCTGGGGGTCCATGGTCGTGGCCTTTGCCCGCAGCGGGGCCCAGCGGTGGCTGCAGCTGGCGCAGAGCTCCCTGACGCTGGGCTGCACCCCCATCACTGCCCCAGCCCGAGCTGCCATCTCTGGGCTCTGCGGGGGGAACCTCAGCAGGTACCGCAGGAAAATGCCCAGCCCCACAATCCCAAAGTGCCTCTCAGTGTGGGGACCTCCCCAGGCTGGTGGGG
The DNA here is from genome assembly GCA_035590275.1 of Ibycter americanus. Taxonomy (NCBI): domain Eukaryota; kingdom Metazoa; phylum Chordata; class Aves; order Falconiformes; family Falconidae; genus Ibycter; species Ibycter americanus. The sequence continues at coordinate 1,848,181 of JAVJGI010000065.1, read as the reverse complement.
CTGTATTTGTTCATCCTTGACAGACTCAGGAATTTAAATGTGAGTCTCTTGATTTTGGCAGACCAAGTAAGCGTGGGCAACGGCAAAATGTATTCCGCCTCCTTTCTGCTGTGCTGCAAACACTGTTCCCTGTCCAGGACTTCTGGGGCACGGCCTGTGCATCTGCTGGTGAGTGTCTAAATATCAAGGTGGTCTCCAGACATGAGAAGAATCCTTTGGGGAGCCTCAGGTCTCTCCCCTTCTGCTTCTGCTGACTGGGGAGAGCCACTGTACATGCAAAGTCAGGGTGCCTGGAATGTAAAGGCTCTGGCGATAGCAGGAATGGGTGAAAATACCTGGTGCTACATCGTGAGTCCTGATGAGCTGGTGCACACGTGCCACGGAAGCAGAAGCTGGGAAGGACCAAAGAGAGGAGTGTGGCAACAAGCAGATTAAAAACACAAAGCCGCCCGAGCCACGCGCAGCTGCTGGGACTGCTCTGCGAAGAGCAAGCGCTGCTGCCCCGAGCAGGCTGCAGCTGATTACCAGCGACACATCCCGGGCTGCCTCCACAGCAGCACAATGAGCCCTGGCACGGCCACCAGCCTCCTGGCACCTCTGCTCTCCAGCTCTATCTGCACTCGCACATCTGTGCCACCACCACTGTGTGCCAGCCGGGGGGAGAGCCAGCCTTGCCATCGAGCAACATCCACAGCCGCCGTCCTCCTGGGCTCCTGCTATGCACAACACACTACCTAGCAGCTGAGGCCAAAAGCTTTTCCTGGTCTGAAAGGATGGGAGAGCTTTCCGAGCGCGCCTGGATTTGGGGGCCTGGATGCGCCCCATCCTGGTGCGCAGGCAGGGGCTGTGCTGCGGCACCCGTGTGGGCCGGAGTCAGAGAGAGGTGTGGACAGGGGGAGCAGGGCTTTGGCTTCAGCATGTTGCTCGTTATCAAAACCTGTGAGACATTTGTTAGCTCGTTAGCACTCCTGCGCTGGATGGCTGCTCATGGGCTGGCACGAGGGCACAGGCATGTGGCTGTGGCACTCCGGTGGTGCAGGCTACTCTGAGTGCGGTGGTGCTGGGCACCTGGAGTTGGGGCATTTGTCTTCTCCCAGTGCTCCGGGGGCAGCAGCCTGCAGACCACCTTGCTCTCCCCGCTTTGTGGTCATCATCCATGAAGAAAGAGAAAGCAGAACCAGCCACTCCCTCCTTAACTGCCGGAGACGTCTGAGGGATGTGCAGAAGTTGGGTCCATCCTTTGAGGATGCTCACCAGCAGCAAGAGACACTGCAGACCCAGAGGAGAGCCCTTGCCTAGAGGAGCTTGCACTCACCAGTTTTCAGTCATGCTTTTTCCCATCTTTGTGCAGCCATGGGTGGGCTGCTCTCACAAGGTGAACTAAGGTGCCAGCAATGTAAAGGGATGCAGAAGCCAAATTTGAGGCATGGTGCAGCTCTCCAGGGTAAAGGTGTGCATGGTCAGAGGATTGTGGAGTGCCCTTAAATTCCTCATTGACACTCAGCTGTCACAGAGCAACATCATGGGGAAACCTTCCCAGTGAGTGCCAGGAGCCTCCCATCGTGCCAGGGATGGCCGGGCCTCAAGCTGTTCGTGGCAGTACCCGCAGCTGGATGACAACCATGCCGTGCTGGCAGCCAGAGGGGCAGTGCCTGGCTGAAGCTGGCACAGCAGCTCCCCTTGGTGCTGGCACCCCATGCTTCCTCAGTCCTGCTGTCCCCCAGGTCCCACCAAGCACAAACCCCAGCACCTGGCACCCATGTCTGCCCTTGAGACAGCAGCAGACCACCAGTGGTCCCATCACCTGCGACCGCTGGGGTGACCCAGGGTCAGAGAGAAGCATGAAGTGATAAAGGCTAGTCAGACAGCGAAAGGCGTCTGGGCAGGATGCGGGATGGGCTTGACGGGCAGCAAAGGAATGAGATGTCTGTGGGATGGACGTGAGTCAGGGCTGGGCAGGCAGCCTCCAGCACCATGAAACACCCCTTCCAGGCAGAGCTGCCCAAGGGCGTTAGTGCCACCAACACTTGGCTGCCCAAGGTAAGGAGAAACAGGTCCCCAAGGAACGGGCACCAGCGTTTCGTCTTCGGCAGCGCCGGCGGCAGCGCAGTGCCAGGCTGAGCTGTGCACGGAGCCGCTGGCAGCGAGGAGGCAGCGCTGCCCAGAGCCCTGCTGCGGCCGGCGAGACAGCGGTGAGTGACAGCAAACACCGGCACCGCACCAAGAGGCAGAGCAGGCTGTGACAAACACTCACTAGAAAATAATAAAGTGGCAAAATAATTCTGCATCG
>JAVJGI010000065.1:1830891-1843391 GCA_035590275.1 Ibycter americanus | reverse complement strand
AGCATGGATAGCATCGTGATGCTACTGCTGTCCAGGGAACCCTGCGGTGGGATGGCATGAGCATCTCTGCACAGCATGCACCAGGCAGTGGAGGTCCATCCTTGCTATGGCCGTGCTATGGAGTCCTTAAAAAGAAGTAAGTCACCATGAGGTAGGCGCCGAAGGCATTTCTGCCTGTAGGAAGAGGAAGTTTGTTTGCTCCTGTGACTCCAGCGCTAACTCCTGTGCCAGCTGGGACTGGTCCAACTCCATATCGCTGCAGTAGACCTGGGTTTGATCCACTGTTCCTCCTGCCCAAATACTCAGGCAGCAGGGAGGGAAGCTACAGGCTAGGCTCGAAACAAGAAAGTTTGAAACCTGCTCACCTGTTTTAACAGCTGATGGTGGGCTTTAGGGAGAATTGTGCTTCCACCTAAATGGGAGGTTTCTGGCTAACAGTGGGAGTCAGGTCACTGTGGGAAATGCATGACTACACATTTTGGGGGTGGACATCTACCCAGGGAAAGCACTGCCACTTCGTGCACCGCTGACTCAGCTTGTGGAGCTCAAGACCGGGAGGTGACTGCAGGTGCTGTTCCAGAGGCTGGTTCAGAAAGCAGGCAGAGGGCAGGGGCCTGGCTGGCCTTCCCCGGACAGCTTTCCACACATCCATCCTCCTGGGACAGAGGCTCTTCTCCCATGACAGCGCTGAATTTAACTCCTGCAAAAGGAGAGTTCTGTTGTGCTGCTCCAAGGGCTTGCCTTGCTCAGGGACCCTGCCAGGCTGGGCCAGGAGTGCCTGCCTTCTCCAGGATTTTGCATTCCCCACGAGCAGGAGAGGCTTGTCCCTGACATTGCTGGATCCATTATTCAGGATTAATGCCCATTTGCTTGTTTCACCTTCTGTTGTGGAAATAATGCTGCAGCTTTGATTTGCTTCCAGCAGGGCAATGGAGAAAGCAGAGTTAATATTGTGTCAGACCAGAGAGGAGCACTTTTTCCTGGAAGCAGCAATGTATGCAAGGAGCTTGTGTCACCTAAAGCCCATTCAACATCATGCGTCGCCTTCCTTGCTATTGCGTGTGAATTTAATAAAGTGGCTGTGACTCATTCGCTCTCGGTAGCGCAGCTGACATAAGTAAATACGCAGGCTGTAACCTCGCTGGAGATTTTATACCATCTGTATTTACAACATGAATATTTCAGCAAATTTGACATTTTGGAGACTTCTGTCTTCCAGGTTTAGTGACGACGAGTATCTGGGTCAGGAGTGCGGCAGGTTCACAAGTAGCATCCTGTCAATAATTTAATGCTCCAAGTGCTAAGCAGCGCTAGCAGGACGCACACCGGCACTGCAGGGTTTGTTGGCTCATTGAGCCGACACAGCTCTGAAGCAACATAAAAACAGTTTTTGATCTCTTGCTGCTGGCCTCTGCCTGAAAAGCATAAAGCAGGAGGCAACCCTGTGGCAGCTATTCTACTAATGTCACTGTAATATGGATGCTGGTTTACTGTCACTTTTAAGACAAAAACAGCAATACATGGGGCAGGATAGGACGAGGCATTTCTCAGCCTTTTCTCCTGCTGTCCAGGTACACGAGCTGCCCGGGCAGCCCCTCGAGTGCTGGGACACGCTGTACGGCTGCATCCTCCGTTAAATGCCCACGGGAGCTCGTGCTCAGGCAGCCGCCGCCCCGGCGCAGGGGTGCAGCCACCCGAGCTCTCTTCCAGTTGCTGCCCGGAGCTGAGCTGGCACTGCCAGAGCGCAGCAGGGTTCCCATCCGCCAGGACAGCCCAGGGACTTCACAAAGTTTTGTCTACTATTAGTTTAGGTGGTTTTTACAGACACAGTGTCAGAGTCTCCTGTCACTGTGTCACTGGAGAGGGCGGGCAGGGTGCCCTGAACATAGCTGTACTTGGGTTTCCTTTGGTGGGCTGTCATAACACCCAGCAGCCTCTGTCACGTTGAGAACGGGCACAGATCATCACACCTGTGGGAGATGGCAGCATTTCCTGGGAAGCTCCAACCAGAACCTAGAGCACTAACTGCCCTAACGGCCCTGACCAGCCCCATCTGGGACCCCCACACTCCCCCCCATGGGCCCAGGAGCCCACCTAAGCTCAGCTCGGGGCCCTCAGCCCCCACCTGAGCTGTGCTGTCTAAGGGGGTCCGGCCCCACAGACCCTGGGGGTCCAGCCCCTCACGTCAGGCTGGCTTGGCTTCTGTCCTGCCTCGTCCCCACGGACCTGCCCAGCAGCCGCTGGACCTGACCTGTGGGTTGGCTTCCCCGCCTGGCCTCGGGCCTGTCTCACCCCATGGGCTTGCCAGGTGGTCTGGGTGGGGGCGTTGACCCTGGCCATGGGCAGCCCCCCTCACCTCGCTCCAGTGCTGTGAGGATCTCCTGGTGCGGAGGATCCCTGCCCACTGCCTCAGCAGAGCCCCAGCACCTCCGCGTGTGCACATGCTTGCACATGTGTGCACAAGCTTGCACAAGTGCTTGCTGCGCTGCTGCGGCCAGGAGCTCTCTGCTGTTCCCCCAGGCCAGAGAGACCTGCTCCCCACCCCGCTGAGCCCTGGCAAGATGCTTGTTGGTGCCTGTTGTGGGCATCCGGGCTGGCGCAGTGCTGCGGCTGATGCACAGTTCCTCCCCTCCTTGGAGGGCAGGGTAGTGCCGGCAGCAAAAACAGAACAGCCAAGAAATGAAATATGAGACAAGTTGCTGTAATAAATCCCACAATTACCCAAGAGACAGAGGGAGCAGAGCATCCTGCAACAAGATCTTTGACAGAAAAAGAAGAAACTCTGTGAACAGGTCTTCCTGTTAAACTCAGGTGAGAATTTTTTTTCTCTGTTATAAAACACTGTTCTTAAAATATTTACATTGAGAAAATGCACTACTTTCCATATGAAAGCTATGCTTGGCACAAGCATTCTCTCTACTAGAAAGGAGCTGGAAGAGCCCTTCTCTTTCTAATGTCAGCTCATTATCGTGTTGTTGAGGTATATTATACACCCTGAAAGCAAAGCCACTCTGGCTCTGTTGAACCTCCCTTTGGTTAGCAAGAAATTGATGATTTTGGCACTAGAGGAGCGGTCCTGCTTCAGAAATGTCTGCAGGATGAGGATGCGCTTTGAGGAAAGTGCAGGTCTGTAATTGTGAAACAAATCCCTTAAAACTTACGTAGGAGTAAACTCAAAGCTAGAAAGAAAATAAAATGGGATGTCAAATTATGTATTCAAAAAATGGCTTCTCATTAGTGATGCTGGGTGATCTGTAGATTCTCCCATCACACAATACCCATCCTCTTGTACTTTCCAGCAATGCAGAAACCTTTCTGAGGGAACTGGCTGATGCGCTTCACTTTGGCTTTATCTCCCTCCTTGTAAGGATTGTTAAGTGTGTTTTCCTGAAGGGATCCTACAGACGTGATGTTTCAAGTATCAATAAAGCTTGGAGGATGTTAAGCAGGTGCTGAGCGTGCAGCTTCTTCCCTGCCACTGCTGTAGCTGCCCACACAGGAGGCTCTGCCTGCGGTCGCACCATGGTGGGACTCAGAACAGCTCAGCAGTCAGGGCTTCTGCTTCAGTCACTGGCTGTGGTGGGTTTAGGTTTTACCATGGAGACCCCACTTCTGAGCTTGTACCCCCATTTCTGGTCCTTTGCTGTGTAATTCATCTGGCCAGATCCTGCCCTTGGCCAAGGGTGCTGTGACGCCCTTGGAGTGGTGACCTTGTGTTTGGGGACAGCCAGGCGAGGCTGGGGAGGCTTTCACTGTTCCTGCTGCCTCTTCATTAAGGATACTTGGATTGCAATTTTTCTGATCTCCCAGTGATACTGTAATTGTCCAGTTATGACCGACTTTGGCATCGTTATCTACACTGAGTCCTGTCAGACGGATGAGAAACTCACTGGGGTGCTAATATGCACAAGCTGCAGTAGCCAAGGAGCCAAGCAGCACCGTCTAATGCTGCCAGCTGGCCTGGGAATTGCAACGGAGGGAGCTGACGTGCTTTTGCAGGAGGGGACAGGATGGGGCCCTCGACGTTACCCAGTGCTGCTGCCCTTCTGCACATGCTGCAATGGTAGGAAGCGGGGCAGGGGGGATGGCTTGGGGCTGGAACGGGGGCATTAATTCTCCAGCTGCAGCTTAACCACTATGTGAATTATTTCAGTTTAAGAAGAATGAAGGGCGCTGGCTGTGGCCCTGCTTTGAAGAGCTTGAAGACCAGACCTGTGTTTTGGGGGTGCTGCATGGCTAAATGGAGGAGGGGCTGCACCTAGCAAAAGTGTTGCAAAGTCAGCTGAACTGTGACCGACTTCCCAGCGCCGCCTGCCAAATGGTCACCTATTAACTTACTCACTGGCATTCCTTCCTGCAAACACCGGTCATCTGAATGCTGTTTGCTGCCAGCATGTTCCTGGGACAACAGCTTTGCAGCCCTAATAGCCACTCTCCATGGATTTTGCCTGCACGTATCCGCAGGCAAGGCTTTGGCAGAGCAGTAAGCAGTGTGCTGCTCTGCGCAGCTCCCTCTGCCCTGCCAGCAGCACGAACGGCACAGACCGGGGCAGCGCTGCGGGACAGTGCCCACCCCCAGCAAGGAAGCCAGGCAAGCAGTAACATTTAATCGGAGGAGGTCTGCAAAAAAAACATTATTTCCTCAAATGTGTTCATCATTCAAAATTATTCAAGCAAAGGTTTCCATCTCACTGTGACTATTATTCATAATCTGAGGATCTGGATGTGTGGCTCTCCTTGGTAATTAAGCCACATGGAGTTTGTTCTGCCCTCCATTTAGGTGGAACAGCAGTTGTACCTCAGTCCTGGGGTGTCTCTGCAGAACAAACAGGGCTGGTCCTGGCTGCAGGGCCTTGAAACGGGGCTCGCTAATCCAGGCTTCAGGCTTGTGCCATTAAATGGTGCCAGTGCCCTGTGCACCTCAGCTGGTGGCTCCCTGTGACCCAGGCAGGTCTCAGGATGCTTTGGGCTCTGGTTCCCTTGTCGTGGAAGGGGGCTGGTGAAAGTCCTTCCTCCTGGATGATCTCCTCAGATGAGGAATGTCTTGAACCCTTTCACGGGGAGGGTAAGGCTGAACGCATGCCCTGGCCGGAGCAGTCACTGGATGCTATGTACTTCGCAACTATCACTAGCAGTGGTGGTGTGCGGTGGTGTTCGGTCTATAATACCTGAAATGGGGACTATAATACAAATGTGAGGACTTGCCTATACAGTGTCAGTGGTCTTTAGTAACAGGTATGGGATAGGAAAGTAAATGGGAAATAAAGCAAGAAATGGTGCCTTTTCCAGATCACTTCATCTGTTTGAGTGGATCCCTGAAACAACAGTTCAGAGCAATTTTCTGCAAAGGTTATTTTCGTAACTTTCCAGACACTGCTCACTCATGTCTGGTGAGTGCAATGCTCCAAGCAGCAAATACACTTGCAAACAATATTTTCCTAAATGTGTGTGGCAAGAAAGGAAGCAGTCTGCTGCCAGCAAGAGCCAGTTCCCATGCAAGGTCCTGGAAAAGTGCTGGCAGGCACCAGCAGGACGCGAACCTGTGCAAGTGGATGAGTGCCTCCCCTCCACCCACAGCCAATGTGTTTTGGGGTGTCTGATGATCCCCTTCTTAGGGAGAGGAGTCAGAGCTGGAGCCCAGGACCCAGCTGTGCACAGCCAGCCCTGGTCTCCTGCTTACCTCTGCCTGATGTCTGCCAGGCTCTGAGCCCACCCACCTGCAGCGAGGGTGCAGGCATCATCCAAGGCTGCCCAGCCCCACAGCTGCATGTGCCCCACAACTGTGCATACCCCCTGGCAGGGGGATTTGCCCTCCCTGCAGGAGCCTGCGAAAGCAGGGATGCGGCAGCAGTGGCTCCTGTTGGGGCTGTCTGACTGCAACAGGCAGATATGCGGGCTCCTTTGGGGCTGCCATTGAGTCACGGACCCCACAGCCATTCCTGTAATTCAGGAGCTGGTTAAACATGTGCTTGAGACTGAACACTTGTTTTTAGTGCTTTGCTGACCTGGGGCTAAGTGAGGAGCTGATAACACCACACAGCGTTTGCCTTTTGTATGCAGGCTCCTGCATGAGTTGCAGCATCTCCTCAGGACTCTGCTCATGCTGCAATGGGAGCCACAACACAGGCACGTGGGACCGAGCATGGGAGTGAGCTGCCTGTTATTTCCATTCTGCTGGAGGTTTGCCCACCTTCGAGGTCCGAAATGGTGGTCCTGCCCCCAAGGGACCTTGTCCATGAGATAGGACAGAAATCAGAACAGAAACACCGATGAGGACACATTGTTCAGCAAGCAGGGCTGTTTATTCCCCATGCTGATATACTGGCCAGGTGATCCCTGTCTGGAGCAGGCTGGCTCCCAGCCTTCCCCAGACAGGGGTCTGCCCAAGCATGCTTAGCACCCTGCCCCAGGCTCACCAGCACCCACCACCCCTGGTCCCCAGGGGCCAGCCTGGTCTCCTCGCCCCAGGTGTGGCCAGTGCCAGCACTGCCCTCCGTGGCAGGAGGGGGACAGAGAGCACCAGCCTGTGAGGGCTCTGGGAGCAGTGTGGGGGCCTCAACGCGGGGTTTGCCATCGTTGGGAAATTTATGAACAATTCATAAATGTGTTTTACAGACAGCTGTTAGTATGTGCTCAGCAATACTCATTCTGTCAAGGAAAACTAGTTACAGGGTTATAGCCAGGCCACTTAAATATTATGATCCATAATATATAAATAGTGGGCCAAGCGCTGCTGCTGCTTTGTGCTGTAAAGAGCCCTGTGCATGCTGCAGTCCTGCAGTGGCTGAAGGTGTCTGCAGGCCATGTACTCACACAGGCAATTGGTGCTTCTAAAAACCGCTTTCTATCCCATCCTGAGGTCAGGCAGCACACTCGCTAATTAAGCTGCAGGCTGGCACAGCCGGAGTTGGAGGGGAGGGTGAGGCTGGCAGCCGGGAGAGGCTCGCTGCGGAGTGGGCAGCAGACCTAGGAGCTGTGCTGCCAGCCATGGGCTCAGGCCTCCAGCCTGCCACTTGAGATTTGCATGCATTGCCCCAAAGCCAAAAAGATGTGGTGATACTGTGTGCCATTTCACTCTTCAGCTTAAATTCAGAAATTGTGTCTTTTAACCTTGGCTGAAGTCGCATGCTCCCTCAGTGTTGTGGCCAGACCAAACTGCAAGGGACAGAACCAAGTGTCAGTGCTGCTGTGGCAAGGAACCAAAAGTGCAGCTCAGAGGTGAGGGCTACTGGACTATCAGCAAAGTATCTGCCTGGCCGTGGCACGCCTGGTCCAGCTGGTGAGGAGCTCTGCTTGGGCTGCAGCCTGGCCTGCTAGTGGTAACGTGCACCAAGGTGCATCAGACAGCCAAAAATGTGGACTGCAGCAGTAAAATAGTGAGCTATTTTCCCTACAGGAAATGTTACGCAGCCTCATTGAACAAGAACAAAAGATTAAATCTCACTCAAACCAAAATGAAATGCAAAAATGCTGTGAAACCTGGTGGGTGGTCTGGGGGTTTCTGACTACAGTGAGCTCCTGAAATATCCCTGCATCTCTTTCTCAGGATCATGTTGCTACCTGAAATGCTTCAGGATCTCTTTATGAAAAAGCAGCCCCCGTGTGCCCCGGTAGAATGCAGGTGCCTACTGCTGAGTTTGCAAGTCTTTAAAAACCTTTGGAGTGGCTTATTTGCTTTGGTTAAGAACTTGCCACTATTGTAAAGGTGGAGGTTTAGCTCTACTGTTATCTATCCCCTGCTAGGGCAGTGGCGTGCCCCAGGCTCTGAATACCACTGAGGACAGAAGGATGGAGGTTCACTAACTCTAGGGGTTTGTGGTAAACCTTGCCTGGATATTGTTAGAGACAAAACCACCCAGAGCCTTTTCAGGGTGGGCTTGGTCTGCAGCTGTGCACCTCCCTCATTCTCCCTATCAGTTGCTGTCCTTCAAGACACCTTAGAAATTGGGGATAGATGTCTAAGGACAGCCATGCCTTTCTCACTTAGAGGTGCCTGAATTTAAGGAGATACGAGGACCTTCGAATTTCTTGTAGAATAATCAAGACTTAAAATGGAAATATAGAAGGGAAATTGTAGCTGCAAAGAGACATTTTTGTGCACTAAGTTAGAGACAGCAGGTTAAACCTACTTCCAAGAAACCTTAAAACCAGGCAGCAGCTGAGCCTCGACCTGCAGCAGTTCCAGCACAAAATTAAACTCTAGGCTGATTTTTCTCTAAAGGCAGGCATGAAAAAAATGGTGCATGCAGCAGTATTTCACTGCTGTGCTAAATGTGGCTACAGAGAGAGACGAATTCCTGCAGCATAAAGGATTTTAAACAAACAAGGGCTTGAGCTTACAGTCGGGATGAAGATGCAGGATCCTTTACAGGTTGTCATAGTGTTTCTCCACGCAAACTGGGATCCTTTTGTGATGGTGAAGCTTGACTAGCACTTGCCAGGAGTTCCTGCTCCCCCTTGGGAGCAGCATGTGAACCAGAACTGGGCCAGTGCCCCTCTGCCAGCCTGCAGTGCTCCACATCCCCATCCTGGCACCAGTACAGAACCCAACATCTATGCTGTGCCTTACTGAGCAAGCTGAGAGTGGTGCATCGCAGACAGCAGTTCAGCACAGATTTTGCTTATAATAAATGAGGACTTTATTTTTTCTGTTCTCTGTGGGAAGTGTAGAAACCTGTGCTATGCTGCTCTTCCGAGGTGTTGTCTGGGAATGGACAGATTTTACTCTTCTGTTATGCTTGAAATCCAAAGAGGGTGGTGGGGCTCAACTTCAATCTCTTATCTCAGCCCAGCCTCTCGCCTAGGAGCAGATTCAGCTGCTCCCTCAAGCTGCTTTGGGACTGGAGACACCACAACATGGGCTCTGCCCTCCTGCATGGACAGCCACAGCCCCTTCCATGCCAGCTCTCCCCATGGATATTACGAGCTGCAGGCACAGTGAGTAGGACCTTACCGTGGCCAGCACAAGAGGGGATGAGCTTGCCAGCTGCAGCGCCTGGCTTCCTCTGGAGTGGCTGTGGGAACAGCTCCCTAGGCACCTTCACCACCACTGCAAATGCTGCCAGCAACCCACTGTGAGGTGTGAAGCAGTGCTGTCCCCAGCATCAAGCCCCAAGGAGTGGCACCAGTAATTGCCGCCCCTTCAGCTAAGCTGTGCTGCTGTGGTTGAACAGAGTGGGGTAACACAAATGGAGCACGTCCCACACCACTAACAAACCCGGCTAGCGTGCACATTTATTTGGAACAATGTTCTGAAGGATGCAAATTCTGGCGTCCATCCACTTGAGGATGAGTGAGCTGTGTTTGTCCAGCCACAGCTCCAGTATCGTAGCCAAGATTGACTTAAATTCCTCCTATTCAGCCTCCTGAAAACAAGACACTGGTACAAACTGGACAGCACGTACATGACCACAGAAACTCATGAGAAAAGACATGCTCTGAATAAACAGAAGTAAACAAATGCATTTTGAAAAAGATTTATGTAAAATATTCAGAGGAAAACATTATACTTGCAAATATTTATGCTTTTGAGTAACTTTACACTGGTAGATTAACCAACTCCAGTATAGTTATTCATGTACCTAATACCAAGTGTGCAAGTATTTGCTGATTCAGAGCCTGTGCTTATGCTCTGTGAAAGAGCACAATGGTGCCTTTCCCCAGCCTCCAAACTCTGCCAAGGTTTAAAGGCCTCCATAAGCAGAAGCGCCAAGCACTTGCCCTGAGCTGTGCAGGCCTGCCCGGCTGCAGCAGAGACGTTCGCTCCCTCGGGCAGCGCAGTGCTTGCTTCGGGCAGCTTCTCGAGGGTAAAACTGAAGCAGCAGCTAAACTGTGCTGGAAAGTGACTGTCTCTTTGGAAAAAACGTTATTGCAGATCATGCCACAGACACATTGGGACATATGTTTGCAGTGAATCTTAGAATATTTCGTGGATACTAAGCAGCAATTAGAGTCTTCCTTTGGAATCAATTCATTTCCTACCGCCGTGGTAGCAGGGAGGATCTTATTGAAACTCTAGGATTTTTAATAGTATTACACTAAAGACTCTCTCAGTATCAGCATCTCCATGGGGGAGCATTAGCACACTGTAATGTGTAACAACTTCTCCAGTTCAGGAAATCTTGTTGTATTTGTAATAGGGCATTTGGGGCATATATTATGTATGGGACATATATTTCTCATTTCCACCAGGCATCATCTTTCCTTCTCTCTAAATTACTCTCCAAATCAAAAGAATGCATTGTATTCCTTATCACTCAATATATATATATAAAATAATTAAAAAAAAAAAAATAAAAAAAATCTTTGGACCCAGAAGCCACTACTACCAGCCATGAGGGCTGTATGCGGTAGAAGCCAGAAAGTCTTGGTTGAACAGTGGGGGAATAGAGCTGTAGCTAAGAATACCCAGTTATTATCATGGTTCAGCAAGCACCAGTCTAAAATGCTTTACTGGAGAGAAGCACCAGCCAGGAGAGGAGGAAGGTTTGGTCCCCTTCCAGGGTTGTATCCAGGGTTCTGCTGCTGCAGAACACTTTCTTTGCTTTATGGACAGGCATACAAAAACACTAATGCATACACTGTTTTCCAGGCAAGCCTCTCAAACACTAACTAATAAAAGCTCATAGTGTTTCTCTTGGTAATAAGTCTGACCACACCAGGATGAAGAGCAAGGGGCTAGAACAACCCTGAGGATCAAACCCAAGAACTCCCCTGGGCCTCAGCTGCAACCAGCTCCATAGGCACCTCAGCAACTACCGACCAGCCACTGCTGGGCTCATGGGAAACTCTCAGTCAGCTGAGCTCCTACCTACCTCAACGAGAGTCAGATAGGTGCAAAAATAGCCTGGAGACACCCGTGGAAGGAAAGAGAAGGGTTGTTTGCTCAACTGCTCCTGCTCAGTTCAGCCTGGCTACAGGGATGTATCTAGAGAGTCCAAATAGGATGGAAGCAGCAGCTAGCCAGGCAGGAAAAGAACAGGCTGGACAGAGCTACTCAAAAGATGACCAAATCTTAACACACACACAAAAAAAAAAAAAAAAAAAAGAAAGAAGGGAGAGAGGAATACAACAGGGAATTAGTAGTGTAGTTAAAGGCAGAATATCAGACAAGGAATCACCCTGTAACAGTGATGGACCTCCATTAAGCACATCACCCTTTCAGCTGGTACCTGATTTTGTCAGGGCAAAAGGTAACAAGTGGGAGCAAATTTGCGTGACATCATCTGGAGTGAGATCTTTCTCCTTTTTTAAATCACAGAGGCCGAGTTTCCAGCACAAAGGAAACCATGGTTCTGACCAGGCATGTCATGGAAAATAGAGGAAACCAGCTCTAGAAAGGACACAGAAGACAAACTTGCCTGGTCTGTGCCCCGAGGGAACAGTTGAGTAATGTCTGTTAAGTGCTTTTAGGAGGGCTTTCAACTTGACCAGTGATAAAAACTCACCAGGCCATGTTTCAATGTCTTTGCTATTGTGAAGTTTTTCACTGTACCTTTGCCAAATCTCTTGCTGCACTTCACACCCATCACTTCTGAGTTTATCACAAAGGACAGGGAAAACAGGTTACTGCCCTCCTCTTTAATTCATCTACAAATTTATGTGTTTTCCTCCCTCCTTTATTTCATTCTTCACCCCAGGATTTCTTTTTCTTTAGATTAGCAGCCCCAACTCTTTCAGTCTCACACCAAAGGCAACCCCTGGACCGATCTTGCTACTTTCCAGATTATCCGTGATGACCTTCCCTGAGGTAAGGTGCTCAAAACTAAATGCAGGACAGCTGCAGGATTAGTTCACGTGATTATGGCTACAGGCCATGCTACTGTTCCAGGTTATGGCTGTGATTTGCATCACCTGCTAATTCAATAAGCATGCTCTCAATTTCATCACTGGCATGTGATAACGTTGAGCAGAACCAGACTCGGCAGACCCTCGGGTCAGGATGTCTTGCATGCTGCAAGTGGACCCCTAACGGCTTCTGGTCACCCAGCCACCCTGGCCCGCCCTGCCCTCTCTGGGCCACGTTTGCTTCGTTTGTTTTTCAAACGGATGGCGGTGAGAGAGCATCAGGGATCTTACTGAAGCCGAGGGAGCTCCCGACACCGCTTATTCCCTAAGCCCAGGGACTCGAGGAGAAGAAGAAAACTAGCTCGGTTTGACAGGATTTGCCCTGCATCAGTCCACAGCAGCTGCCATCTCCCGGGTGTAGCTTGTTTCAGGTTACACTGACCAAATTACAATTATTCAGCTCTTTTTCCACCGGGCATTGCCCAGCTGCCAACGGCGCAGGCGGACAGCTGGCGGCCGGGGCAGACCCCCGCCCAGGGGGAGCTGGGGCCAAGTTCCCACCCAGGCGAGGTCAGCAGGGGAATCGCGGGGGTTGGGGTTTTTTCTGTGAAGTTTAATTTTCTGAGGCCGGGGCAGCGGCCCCGAGTCCGCCAGAACCCGCGTGGGGCAGGGCCCCGCCGCCCGGGAATGCCGGGGCCGCTCCGCGGTGGGGG
>JAVJGI010000065.1:1770469-1830244 GCA_035590275.1 Ibycter americanus | reverse complement strand
GCCCGGCGTGTGGGCGGCCGGGGCCGGGCTCCGCTGGGGCTGGCGGCCCGCTGCGGGGACGGCTTCGGTCGGGCGAAGCCCCGGTGACCTTGACCTGCTCGGGAGTTTGCTGCACGTTTTATTAGTGACTGGTCAGAGAAGATAACAAAGCCCCGGCGTTTCACGTGGCCTCTTGCTGCAAGGTTTCGCAGCGCGGGTTCAGCTGGTGCCCGTGTGTCTTGGCTGTTGTCAGGTTTCTGCGTATCTGGAGGCCGTAACACGGGCTCTCCCTTCGCAGCACTGGCCCAAGCGGTGGTTCTGAGCTGCCTCTGTCTTATGCACTTGCCCCTTGCGTTACCGAGGCTTGTGACCTTCTGCTGTGGTTTCTGGAGAGGTTCTCCAAGACCCACCAAGCCGCGGTATTTTCTGTGCTTACTCTGAGCTGGGGCTCTCGCAGCGTGGTGGTGGTACCGCAAGCAAAGCCCTTCAGCTGAAGCAAGACAGGCTGGGCTTTAGCAGGCGTTCAGCTGGTCAGGCTAAAACTTGGGTTTCTCCATCTTGTGTTCTATTTTACCCGAGTTAGACCATGCTAACATATACCTTAGCAGAGCCTGCACGTCGTGTGGCAGGTTGGCAGTGTCATCCCTGTAATTTTAACTGAGCTAGCCTTACCCGCTATATTTGCTCATCACGCTGGGACAAAGGCTTAGTCTGAGCTTCTGGAGGTGTGAAATAAAACACATAACACTTCAGTCCTGTAGTCCGTGCTGCTCTGACAAAGCGAATCCCAGGCTGAAGGGTTCCTGTAGCCCCCTGGGACTCGTTCATACATGTGCCAAGATAGAAATAACTGAACTGAATGTCATTTAAATTTTGCTGCCCTGGTGCAAGGTCATCTGTGTATGGAAACCTATTTTGGTTTGAAATAGGACACGCTAAACAAATGTGTGTCCATAGTAAGAAGTGCTGTGAAGCAGTACAAGATCTCGGTTTTGCACGTTCTGTAATTTAAGTTCCTGTTTCCATCCAGTTTAGTCAAAAAATGTAGAGATTTTGCAGCTGTCTTGAAGATGGGAGCCTGGGTGCAGGGGTGATTCCAGACATACCTTTCTTTGGGGTGAAATGTGAAACTGAAATTCTGTCTGCTTGTGATGGAGGCCTCCAGGGCCCTGACCCTGGGTCCTGCCACAGTCTCCTGTTTTTCTGATTGAAACTATGTCCCATTCCATCAACAGAAATAGAAAATTGGCCGGGGCTGTGTCCTGTTCCCGGATGCGGTGGGAGGACCGGGTGTGCAGAGGAGCATGTCAGTGTAACTTCTAAGCAACCTGCGTTGTACCAGCAGTACCTGCTGTCTTTTCAAAATGATAGAGTGATAACTCGAGCTTGTGAGCGAGGTTTTTAGCAGCGTGTCTGCTTTGGTTTGATGGGATTATTTCCTGCAGGGTGCAGGAACTCAGCGAGGTAGTTGATAATTTTTGTCCAGTTTTGCCTTAGCTCATACTTTACTGTCTGTGGGAAAAGCAAGTCAGTGTCAAAGTGCAGGGCTTGTAGTTGAAGGAAGAAACAATAAGACCATTCTCTCTCCAAGTCCCTTGCTATTTAACTTCAGAACTTGACCCGCTTTGCTGGCAGCGTGATGCTTCTGTAGCAAATACATCATTGGGTCTGATACGATCATGTACTCACCAGCTCTTGAACTTGCCTAACTTGCGGGAAAGGAGCACTGAGAGGGAAAAACGCTCAACGAACTCACAAGAATACATTAATTTCTGAAAATGTATTCCTTTGACCACACACACTGCTGGGCTTTGGCTGGGATGCATATGTAGCAGTCACCTCAGTGGAACGCTTGAAGCCGACAGTGAAGCCAGCAGAAAAGTATGCCTAGGATAAACTAATAAAAGCAGACATGAGCTAGCAGGAAAATGGGTGAAAGCGAGTGAAAAGGACATAGGCAGTCTTGAGGATGCTGGGAGAAGGGGAGGTGTGTGTGACTGTGTGGGCTGCACGATGGCACCCTCCAAGGTGATGGGTTGCCCTCAGCTTTGCCGTCTCCACTGAGTGTGAGGCTCAGGGTGCCGAGGCAGCTGCCTGAAGCCACACTGCCAGTTGGCAGAGGGGCTTCGCACTGCCAGGGCAACACAGCCCGTGTTACACATCTCCTAGGAAGCAGACCTGGTGTGTGTGTTGAGAGTAGGTACTTTGCAGCGGGAGGACCCAGAGCGGAGCATCAGTGAGTGTTGTGTGATGACGGATCAAACTGAGACCCTGGCTGGACTGTACATGTGTGGCTTTCTGACTGCTGCCTGCACTTCCTCTGCTCATCTCCCCTGCCTGTTCCTGGTGGCTTGCCCTGCAGGCTGGCAGCCTCTGCAGCCGGGAGTGGCAGGACAAGACGGAGCGCCGCTTGCTCTGGTTTGTGTAAAAGGCCATCAGCCCCCTGGCCTCAAACTCCCCAGTGCAAAGACTTCTGGAAGCTGGTCGGCAGCTCTGACTGGAGCCTGCCTGCTGCAGGGTGCCCCAGCTCTAGTCACTGCTATCTCATCTGTGTGCTGTGGCCTGCAGAGCCATCTCTGCTAGGCTGAAGCAGGGGGCCTTGCTGAGCTGCTGAGGGGGCGGGTTGGGGTCTGTGCTGTGTGCCTGCAGAGGTACCTGGTGGGGCCGGCCAGGCCGGGCCTGGACTGGTACCACACAGAGCGAGTGGTCCCCCAAACCCTGGAGGGGGTGGCAAAGGAGGTAAAGCAGGGCCTTGACTGAGACAGGGGAGAAGGCTGTGGCAGAGGCTGGCAGAGTCCCTGAAGGCCTCTCCTGCAGCTCCAGGCATCAAGATCCCTGGGACACCCATGCCTTCTGCCTGGCAGCATGGCCGGTTCGAGGGGGCTAGAAGCATTTGAGATAAAGCCAGCAGCGTGGCGGCTGTGTGTCAAGAGCCTGTTTTCTGTGTCTCGTCCTGCAGCCATCCTGTCCTACTCTGCCATGCGCTGCTCGGGACTGGTGCGGGCAGGATGCATGGTCACTTTCTCTGGTGGAGGCACGTCCTTTCCCTGCTGGCTTTGTCCAAGCGGGCCTATGGTGTTCTGAAGCTTCTTCCTGCCCCAGGGCCCACATCCGGCTTCCCTTCGCAGCCCGGCTGTGCTGGGGGCTGGATGTGGCCCTGCAGTTGAGAATGACCTCCAGGGAGCATGCTCCCAGCTAATGGGAAAAATGTTCTTCTAATTGTTTTGGGCAGTTCCCAGAATAACCCTGCAGCGGGTGGAGTGGCACAGGCCCTTCGGCAGGGCTCGGCAAACACAGCTTAGCACAGGATGGTGAAAGGCCATCTCCTGGTCAGCTGGTTTGAGTTCTCAGCCACCATGATGTTAGGTGGGCATGCAGGTCAAACTCGTGTTGTTTAAGGACAACTTCATTAAAATAACAACCTAATAGAAGTATTTATAGAATCCTGCTCCTTAATTTAATCTGTTCTTTCACTGTTTGTTTTTTATTTTTAAGTTCAAAGGCACAACAGAAAAGAAACCAAACTTTGCAGACACCCTGGGGGAGAAGTGCAATGTAACTAATCATCTGTATGATTGCCCAGCCAGAGACTCCCCTCTGACCTGCACAGAGTTCACAAAAACATTTATCTGAGTGTGCAAACAGATTGCTGCTGCTCCATATCTGTTCCAGATGCATCCTCAGTGCCACCCGCGCAGCGGGAAGCTGCCCTGAGGGGCTGGTCTGGCACGGCAGAGCCTTGCCGTGCTGTGGTGACCGGGCACAGGCTGCCCCAAGCCCTCCCACTGTGGAGCAGGGTGCACCGTGCCGATCAGAGACCCGGATGTTTGTTTTCTGGATTGATGCACTGCCTACCCATCCCTGCTGGCTGCAGGCACAGGTTGTGCTCTGAGGGCCTGGCCGAGGAAGGTGCCAGGCTCACTGGGCACTGTGCGTGGATGGTGGGCACAGGGAGCTCGGCTTGGCCCTGGCTGTAGTGGCATGCTGCTCTGGGCCCTGTGCCGGTGCCGCATCATATCTCACCCCGCAGCTTCCGCCTTCCGCCCTCTCAAGGCGGAAAACCCTGTTCTCCGTGCTTAGCTGCCGCCGCCACCATAGAGGGGCTTTGTGTGAGCCAGCACAAAGTGAGGATTGATGCCGTTTCCCCTCCCCCTGCCGCGCTGAGTGGGACCACAAACGGCTCCGACAAAGGTGCCCTTTTTCCTCCCACCGAGGATGGGGTGCTATCAGGGTGAGGGGTCTGCCTAGAGGCGCCCACCCCTCTCCTCTCCCGCAGTGGTGCTGAGGACCCCCAGGGACCTGTCCTCGGCCTCTCCCAAGCTGACCCTGCTGCTGGAGTTCCTGCCGGGGCAGCTGGGCCCCCCTGCAACAGACCCCAGTGTGGGTCCCCAGCCCTGTCATCACTGCTGAGGAAGAGGAGGGAGTGCCAGGGGCTCCCTGCCCGCCTGGGCTCTCCCAGGGCCTGAGAGGGCACAGCCCCTCTGCTTCCCCCTCCTGAGGTGAGGTGTCAGTGCTGTTCCAGCCATCCCAGCTCCCCCCACCTCTGTGGGGCAAACTGCTGCTTGGTCAGGGCCGGTTTGGTGGAGGCCGGAGGCGCTGGGGGAGCAGATCTGCTTCCCCACGGTGCAGCTGCAGCCATGCTGGGACCTGCCATGTGGTGTTTTTAGCGTGCTGGGGAATATCATCACTTACCTGGATTTCAGTTCAAAATGGCCTAAGAGAAGCTCATATCAGCATTCATTATCGCCCAGCTCCTCCCAGTGTGTAATAACAAGTCATCACGTTCTTGAGAGTGACTTGGAAAGGTTTCAGAAAACGTGCATCTGTGTGAAGAACAGATTGTAAGTTCTTTGTTACATTCACATTATGTTTGCTTGGTACTGCGCGTTTAGGCAATGGATTCTGGATTATTTGGGAGGCATCTGGATGAGCTGGTAGAGCAGCGCAGGCAGGGGCGCGCAGTCTGTCTGGGCTGTGCTGGGTGCCGCCAGTGTTCCTGCAGCAGGGTCCTCTGCTCCTCCGCTGCCCTAAGGATGGTGAGCCCCTATGGCTCAGGGTGCGCTTACTAGTTGTGCTTTGGAGGCTTAGACTGCATAGGGAGCAAAGTGGGTCTGCTTTGCTCTATCCATGCTGGATGCTTCTCTAGGTGCCAAAGCAGAGCTCTCCTGGGTTTGGCTCATCAGCAATAGTGTTTTCACCATTACTGATCGCTATTTTCTATTGTTCTGGACTCCTCAGGTAGTCTGGCTGTTCATGTGACATTATTATTATTTACATAGGGCCCAGACTTGCTCTTTTTTGTTGCCTGCAGCACGGTGTTTGTTCAGACTGGGCATTGTGAAGTGTAAACCCAGGTCCCACTGACACCAGCACTCACCTCTGCCTTTTCTAGAAGCAGTAAGTAACCAGCCGTCTACATGGCCTAGAAATGCTGGGGTTTAATTGCTCTGAGGAGGGAATTGAATTAGGTAGCTCTGGTTCACGGCTTGTCTGGCTGCACAGCAGTGACGCTTGTTTACACAGAGCACTGCCCTTTTATCTCGGGGTGCGTGGGGGGTGGTTTCCTGGGGCATTCCTGCCTGAAAGCCAGAGAAGACTTGCCCTGACTGGCTGCCTCTGCAGGAGATCACGTGCTGAGGCAGTGGCACCTTTCTTCATCCTCCTCCTCAGCGAGTGTTTCAGCAGCTCTCTTGTCCTTTCCTCTTGCTTCCTGCAACAGCATCTCTCCGGAATTGGTTGGTCTTACCTGCTTCTATCCCCCTCTGCATACCTCCTTCCCCTGAAGTACTCAGTGATGTCTCCCCTCTCCTGGAAGATGCTCAGGCCTCTTCAAGGCCTCTGTCTGCTTTGCATCAGACCATCCTGTGCTGCTTCATCTGTGTTCCCCTGGTGTTGAGGCTCTCTGCAGCAAGCGTGGTTTTGCATACAGCGCCAGATACATCTGTGCTGCTACATGAAAATGGTCTGGTTCAGGAGGGTGCAATGGGACTGAAGACTTGTGGGGGAACCCCCCATGTGTCTAACACCCGTAGTGGATGGGGAACCTCCCACTGAAGCCATTAGGAGCAAATTTCTTTCTGTTTAAAATGACAGAGCTGCTTCAACCAGCCCGACTCAGGGATGAAATTTGCTCTCTGGGAGGGAAGGGAATGAGCTTGGGTTTTCCCATCATTGCTAGATGGAGACCAGCCCATGCTGAGTATCCTAGAAACAACAAAATTAATCTCAGAAGAGGCTGCTGGCCCAAATTCCAAGCCTATTGGGCATCGCACAAATGTACCCTCTTATCAAAAGCAAATGAAACTGCAGAAGGTGTGTCTGGCCTAATACTGTGTTTAACTTGGTAGTCTGTGGTGTGTCAGCACAGGCACTGTGGCATGCATGCAGGCTCTGGGTGCTCTCTGTCTTCTGCTGGGGGTGAGCTGCTGAGCAGCCCTTTAATTCTGCTCCTTTCTTTCAGGATCAATCCATAATGCCTGAAGTGCGAGACCTCTCAGATGCCTTGCCTGACTTGCCGATGGATCCCATCACGGGTGTTGGTGTGGTTGCATCCCGGAACCGAGCACCGACAGGTTATGATGTAGTAAGTAGAACTATTTCAGCTGCTGTTGCTAAAGCTTTGGTTCTGCACTAATGAGGCTTTACTTTGCTGGGAACAGCATCTCTTCCAGAGGAGCTTGCCTTCAGATGTGTGCTTTAAGAAGCAATTTGATATCCAGCTGCCCACCCCTCAGCCCACAGCACTTAGTGTTTTCCCTCAGTGGAGGTTTGTGGGTGCAATCGTGCTATTTCATCTGTGCCACTCCAGAGGAGCATAATTACCTGGGTGAGGGGTTTTCAGAAACAGCTGGCCACCATGGCATGCAAATTTAATAATCCTAGTAACATTCATCCTGAAGGAGTCCTAAGTATTGCGCAAATTATATCTCTGAATAAATGGATTCCGCATCAGCTGTTTAATCCCACATATCAGCACTGCACAATGATGATGAGAAGCTCCAGAATGGAAAGCAAAGAGTTCTGCAAGGATGATTTCGATGGACAGAATGCAGATCTCTAAACTAAGCTTTGGCAGGAGGCTGGGCAGCAGGAAAAGGCAGCTGGATGCAGCAGAGGTGAATATGAGTGGGTAGAGGGAGGTCACTGTTCAGCAGCTGCTTGTTCCTTGGCTTTGTTGCTGTGTAACCAACAGCATGACTTTTCTCCCCATGGATTAGTGTCCCGAATAGTGAAATAACATAAAGTACTGACCTTGTAGAGCTCTGTATGGAAAGATTTAGGCCGTAGTCACCTTTCTGTGTACGCTGCTTCAACTGTGCTACATCACACCTTGGGTTTCCAGAGTTGCACAGCTTGCGTGGTCAGGAGTGGAAATCAGTTGACTTGAGGCTTTGCTCACACCTTTTCAGCTCTGAACCACTGCATACCCTGTTCAGTGTGAAGGCTTCAGGCTGAAGTAAGGACACAAGGGAGGGAATTGTGAAAAGGTTCCTCAAAGACCTGGAAAGCTTTTGCATTCACTGCATTTTTCTGAGGGCTCATTCCCTGTGTGAGCCAGGCTGTGTAATTAGCTGCTTGCCCTGATAAAGGAGCACGGGACAATCTGAGAGTTGTGGTAACAGAATTGTATTCTGCCTAAATGACCGGGCAGAGAGAGTGCTCACCCCAGATAGCCTGTCTGTGATTTAACAGGGAGCTTCAGCGCTAACGCAGTTTAAACTAAACAAGATAAAAGAGTCTTCCTGTGGCTTAATCCAATTATGATGGTGTTGTAATAATGCTTGTGAATGTGGGTCACTCTCTCCTAGGGGGCACAGAGGGAGGCTGCCTTTCCTCTGGTTCTTCCGCCTTCCTGTCTGTTTACAAGGAGCTCTTCTCTGACCCTGGGGCCAGCAGTCTCTGCTGCAGGCCATGGGGCAGTGCCTGCTGTCTGCAGTTGTCCTGCCCTAAGCATGGCTTCCACGCAGTTCCTGCTTCAGCCTTATGTATGGCAAATCAGCGATCCAGCTCTGTGGCGGGGTGCTGCAAGTCACAGTCGGTGACCTTTCCGCTGCACAGCACCTGCTGCGATGAGGCCGCTCTGGGTGCCACCTTCATGTGACAGGATGTCCTGGTGCTTAAACCTATGGAGCGGTGGCACATAGGGATGTGCTTTTCTTGTCTGAATGTCTGGGAAGGTGGCTCCTCTGCGCAAGTCAGGGCTCTGGAGCAGTGTGTGGTATGCAGGGTTGCCACTTCCCCATGACCTCTCTGGGACCCAGTCTGAACTATGTGAAGGCATGAAGCCGAGTGCGCAGAAGTGCCCTTTTCAGTGCAGCAGGGAGAGTCATGTTCTGAGATGTAGGCAATGTGCAGAGTTGGGCGGTCTCAGGCTCTGTGTTTCTCCAGATATGCAATTTCCCTAATGAGACACCAACAGTTGATTGTTGCTTCAGGGTGGAAAGCCTTGATGAAGGCAGCTGTGGCAGCTCCATCCTAGGAGTGTGCTCCCTAAAGCCCTAATAGTTAAGAGATTCAGATTGCACCCTGAAAAGGAGAAACATCTTTTGGGAAGTGTTAACACTGGTTTATCTTGGGATGTTGTAGTCCCCTGATCACTTTGCCTTTTGCTGCAGCATCCTGCATGTTCCTCACCTCTTAGCTGAGCAGAGGACGGGGTGAGCTGGGGCTGCACAGTGCCCATCCTGCTGGGCAGGTCTGCCTGGGCCTCTCCAGATCGGCTCCCTTCCCATGTTGCCCCACCGAGGGCACGCTGCCATCATGAAGCAGCGCTGCTCAGGCAGAGCTCTGCTTCAGGAGGTGGTGGGGTTCCTCCTTGCCTGCAGGAGCCCAGCAGATGATGTAAGAAGTTTCCTGTTTATATTGCTCTGTTTTCTTTCCCCATAAGTTTTCTGACAAGTTAATGCATGCTTGCATTCTGCAGGCTTGGAAAAAGTCTTCAGCAGGATGATGCAGAGGCAGAGCGCTCAGGGTTAGTTGTTGGGGATGTTGCCTGTGACTGTTACATTTTGACAGAAGCAGAAATGGTTTTGCCATCATTCCTGTGGGGCCCTGGGGCTGACTAGCTCTTGCCCCCAGCTGCTTTTTGCTCTGCTGCTCATGTCCTGCTGCAAGGCTCCACAGGTGGCACGGCACAGCCTGCCTGGTGCTGCCGGGGCAGGCAGCCGCGCAGCCACTGGCAGCTCAGCTGGGTGAGGAAGCATCAGAGGGGCCCGAGTGGCTGCTCAGCAGGGACACTGTCCCCAAGAGGCAGTGCTGTGGGCCAGGTCTGGCACTACTGGTTCCCAGGAGGCAAGGGCCCGGCTCCTGCCATCAGCTGCCGGTGCTGCCTGGCTCCCAGGCCGGCCGTTGGGCAGGGGAGCGCGAGGTCAGCCTGCGCTGCAGTTCCTCACTGGAGGTGGGTCGGGCGCCTTGCCATGCGGCTCCCCGCGGAACCAGCTTGGATCTTTCTAGTAGATATTTGATGGGTTAGAATGCCAAGGTTGTTCCTAAAAGGGGGTGTGGTGTGGGTCGGAGGTTTGAGGGGGTTTTGTCACCAAGCTGGAGTGTAACAGTGCCAGGCCTCCCTCCCTGCAGAGGGGCAGCCGTGCCAGCCGCCGGTGCAGGGGCCATCAGGCCTCTCGGCCAGCCACAACCCCAGCTGTGCCCTGGGCAGTGAGTTGTAGAGAAGATTGATGTCAACTGAAGTGATGTACTTCCACCTCAAAAATTATTTGGTATTGTTGTAAGCAATGTAAAGTCCCTAAAGCTTACAGAGGTCAGATAAAAACCACTTTTGACAGCAACTTGTATAGCACTGGTTTTACAGTTGCAGGCTGGGTCTATTGCTGCCTGTTGAGTTTTGAGCATCTTTAATGTGGGAAACAAAACGGGCTGACACAAGAAAAACTGAAACCAAACTCGAACCATGTTAATTAACAAAATATATAAATCTGGTTGTAGTCCCTCAAACCACTTCTGACAAGGGCTGGAGTTAAAGCTATGTTTCCCTATATGCCAACAGTTTTTCTAAGCAGTCTGTTTTCTTTTTTAAAAAATTTCTTTTCACCAGGACTGACTTACCCACAGGAGAGGGAGGTGCATGTGGATTTTATATAGTCCCAAGCTAGCACTTTAGGAAAGAGTTGAAATCAAGGAATAATAAAGAAACAAAAAAATCTGACCAAAATCCTGTTCTAAAATTTTACTATTTACAAATGATACATGTTTCCTAGCAGGAGCTGTGTGTGTCGTACAAGGGCTCGAGCTGAGCAGGCACTTGTGAACGGCAGTTGCCAAAATGTGAAGAGCAGCCAATGCACTTTGCTCCCTTTGATCAGACAATAAACACACTTTTTTGTCTTGCACTTTGGGTAATTGGAGGGTCTTGTCAGCACACATCTCTTGCTTCCTGCACCCTGTGCAGAATCTCTGCTTGACAAAACATGGATGCAAACAGTAACAACAAATGTCAGCTCTTTGTTATCCGGCTGCTCTGGGGCCAAGGTCTTAACTCAACTCAGCAAGATTAGACTTGGAAGAGCCACAGCGGAGCAGTTTGCCCCCATCTGAGAGGCATTAGGCAGAAGTTCAGCTGTGCCTCTGTGTAGCTTCAGACCATGCTAAGAGTCTGCTGTTGGGAGCCATCAGTTATTAGTCTGGTGGGGTGATCTTATTTCTGCTACCCTTGTCCTTGCGTTTGCCTTCTTGTCTCCTCTCTTAATCGACAACAAATCTTTTGGGGCAAGGGCTCTCACCAGCTCACACCATGCAAGGTGAGTGCCTGGCTGCTGGTGGAGCAGAGCCCTTTCCCTGGGCATGGTGCTGCCTTGTGCCCATTCCTTGAATCAGCTCAAAGGCAAGATCTTCCCCTGCTTTTCTCTTCCTGCATGTGCCCCTGTTGCTTCAGTGGAAGGCCAGGGGTCCATTTCCTTTGCCCTCCGTGCAGTGCGTGCCACTGATTTGACTGGATGCGTGGTTACATTGGAGAGGGAAGTTGACAGGGTGCGTCCTTGCATGTGGCACTGCTGCTAAAGTCCATGAGTGACCAGGGCTTTCCCATGTCCTGGAAGCAGCTTTTTGGCCTGGCAGCCAGAATTGCTCGACGGCGTTTCTGTGAAAATAATACTGAGATTGGGCACTTCATTTGCTTTGTCTACATGGACCCCTCCTCACAGCTTGCCCCAGTGTGCCCTTGTGTGTAGGGCGGTAATGAGAGCCTCAATATGCTGACTTTTCCAAACTGTTGTTTGGAGACTGTAACCAAAGTTGCTGTTTCCTCATTAGAATAGCTTTTGTCAGAGCATCTTTAATCAACAGACTCCCGAGAGACAGCGTTTTTTAGAACTTATTTTATACCTCCTCTTGGAAGTTCTTTGCACTGTACCTCATGAAGAAACTAATGAGATGCTGTGAGAGTTCGGGCTACTGTTAATTAGAAGAGGTCTGAGGAAGAAGTACTGCACATATATTAACTTTATCTTGGCTCACATGTCTCCTCTCTCCCTCTGTCTCTTCTTTCCAGGTTGCACAAACAGCAGATGGCTTGGATGCTGACCTCTGGAAAGATGGCTTATTTAAATCCAAGGTCACACGATACCTGTGCTTCACGAGATCATTTTCGAAAGAAAATGTAAGTCCGTTTGCTGAGTGTCTGCATGATTTGCATCTGTGCCTGGTATGCTCTTACCCATAAGATGATTCATTTTATGGAGC
This sequence comes from Ibycter americanus, assembly GCA_035590275.1. Classification (NCBI taxonomy): domain Eukaryota; kingdom Metazoa; phylum Chordata; class Aves; order Falconiformes; family Falconidae; genus Ibycter; species Ibycter americanus. The sequence continues at coordinate 1,818,571 of JAVJGI010000065.1, read as the reverse complement.
CAATTATAATTCAAGCAGGCATTTCACAGAGTTTGGGTGAGCCAGGAGGCAAACTGCAATGGCAGGATATTTGCATTTTGTCTATGTTCTTTGTTGGAAGAAATTGCTGGCAAAATTTGCAATAAAAGCAGCAAAAAAGGGAATGCTTGCATTTCAGCAACCCCCTCATGCTAGTGTTTCCTGCTGTAGCAGTGGGTGCTGCATGCTCATGATCCTGATGAATTTCTAATTACCTAGAGAAGCAAATGCTGCAGGTAGTGTTGATGAAGGAAATGTTCGTTTCTGAATCCAGGAGCATCACAGATATTTTCTTGCAGGATTAGCTTTTCTTTCTTTGTTGTTTTTGGTGCTGATTCTTGAAAATTTGCCCACATTGCGCATACGCTACCATATTCTTGTAATCTTCTAGTATGGCTATTAAGCACAAGTTAATTTCTGATTAGTGGCAGTCGTCTGCCTGCATCTTCCGTGGAGGAGACAAGACCATGTGCAGTGAGAACGCAATGCCTTCTACTTTGTTTTTGGTTGAGGCTACTGTGAAAACTTCCTCTTTTCTGGAGGAACTATTTAATTCTACAATGAATGCACTCCATCTAGTGGGTAATCCTGCTTTTCGTCATGTTTTAGCTATTCACAGCAACTCAGTTGTCAGGGTATGGAGTTACCATTTTGTACTTGTGCATTCACCAACGACGGGAACAGAAAAGCAACTGCGACTTCAGAGGCTGATCGTGGGTCCTGACAGGAAAGCCGGGGACTGCCAATTTCCAGCATTTGACCTTTATTCCATCCACTTCCCTGCCTGCCTCTAGATTAAAATAAAGCTCCAGAGCTATGGGAAATACTGCTTCCTGGGGTGGATGGACAATAATAGTGCTTTTCATCCTGGAGTAGCTGCAGTAGCAGGAATAATAGCCCCAGAATAGGCAGGGAGGGTATTAAACAGAAAGATTTGTGTTGATTTGAGTATTAAGTTTATCTGTGGCTACCTGAAATGCAAGGTTGTCAGAAATAATTACAATAGTAGCAATTGCTGGCTACGAGAGACAGTGTGAATACCCTCAGTCAGTGCCTGTTGGGCTTTTGGCATTAATCCTCTGCTCAGCACAGTTTGAGAATACCTTCCTCATATTGATGAGTGAATTAAAGGGAGCGTCGGGGGAGGACTGCCTGTCCCGGCTGCACAGCAGCCTGGTGTGCGAGGTGTGGCACGCGTCGCTGTGCTCCGTGTGTGGGTTGTCTCAAGCCCTGTGTCAGTGGCACGTTAGAGCCCCAGGTGCTTCTGGCAGAGCTCCTGGGCAGCAGCCTGCAGGCAGTACTGCCCGTGTTTGGGCGCTCTCATTGAGCCCGTGCTTCTGTGGCTCACCACGGCCGTACGTGATGGGCAGCCAGAGCACCCTGTCTTCTCAGAGGGTGAATTTCCCAAAGCTGGCTGGTCCCGCTCCTGACCACATGCTCTGCCTGTGCCAGGCAGAACGTGTGCTTGTGCTGCTTGAGGCAGTGGGCTGCATGTGTGCGAGGGGCCTTTTTGTGAGGCAGAGACCAGACCGATAGATGCTGGTGCCAGTCTGCCAGCCCCTGGGGAGCACACAGAGCTGATCAGTGTTCCTGGTCCTCTGGGAAGACTGAAAGAGGGCTGATGGGCTGGGAGGAGGGGACCGGTGGGGGGAACAGCCTTTTCCTCTCGTGCAGGGAGCAACATGCTTGTCCCCAGTTAGCCCAGCGAGAGATTTCTCTCCCCTCTCATTTCTCTCCAGCCACACAGGGTTGTGATGTGCTGCCTGAGTGGGGACCTCTGAGGCTTGAAAGGCCTCGGTCCTCCCTGGTAGCCATGACCTAGAGCTCTCATCTGGGAGGCAGAGGGTCCTCTTGCCTGGACATTGATGTGTTGCTATGCTTTGGGTTGAAAGTTTTAACTGCTTTTGTGTTTAACAAAACACTGGAAACTGTTTGTCCCAAGGAACATGTTGTAGTTAGCAGAGTTAATGCACCTCAGATATGTGGTTTATAACAGAGATGGTCTGTAGTGTCTCTCTATCAGAATAATCATTCCCAACAGCTTACAATATTTGACAGATCATAAGGACATTGCTGGTATTTGAGTGTCATGGTGAGGAGGCCCTGAATGGCGCATCTCACCAACGAGGAGGCTTTGTGCCCTTTTCTCTTGTGTATGTGGCAGAGCATCAGTGCTGACTCCCAGTGTTTCAGCAGCTAACGAACTTACCAGAGGCATCTCTCCTACCTGTCTGCTGTTGCTGTAGGAATGATCGTTGGTTCAGCTGAAAGTTGCATGCTGATGTAACACAGCCAGACAGTTTGGATAAATAAAACATGAAGGATGAATCAGCAGCAAGCACTTCCATCTACTGTTTGCTGTGCCAGGACTGCATTAACTGATACATTCAGGCTTTGCAGCATCCGGCATTGCTCACTCTGAGATGCCCTGGCCAAAGTGGGGGCAGAGGCGTGTGGGGGCTGCCTGACCTCAACTGCTTTGCATGAGCAAAGGACATGTGCCATGCTTGCGTGGTAGGACAGGGCACAGGCATGGTGGCCCTCCTGGTGACGAGTTGGCCATGAAATGCAGAACCTCCAAAAAATAAACTTCGCCCTGATCACCCTTATTTCAGAGGCTGCAAATTTAAATACGCTTAAAAATAGTTGAGAGTAATAGAGAGTAGAGGTTTGCCTGCAATACTCTGCCAGATAAAAACTAAAGGAGGTACTTAGCAACCAGTAACAGTAAAACACACTGATGTGGTTTGATGGCTTAGGATGAAATTTTAATTGTTCTGTATTGCATTTCTGTTGATAAAGGCTGTGCAGTAACTAAAGTGTGGTTTTCTTCCATACATGAATCCAATTTATTGGCAGCAATGCTGGCTTTAATGAGAGCTGCAAAGAAAATCTGGTCTCTAAACAATTGTGGAGGCTGTCATTCTGAATTGTGTTTTGAGCTCTTCAAGCCTTGATTAATAGGACGAGGCATCAGTTCAGAATTCATATGGACTCCAAATGAAGTTCTTCGTTCCAAATGGCCTGTTCTTCTGGAGTGTGCCCGCGTTTGGAGCTAGAACCATGTCTATTCAGTACTAATTAGCTAATGCATGTAATAACTTTGGCTGTGTCTGCATGAACCATCTTCCCTTAATGCTTTCTGCTGTTGCTGTCACAGAGATGTCACGTTGCTATTGTAGATGTAGAGTGTGTGAGAACTAAGGTGACCTGCTTAGTGGGTGAGTTGGTGGAGGTAATACTTTGAACTGCTGTGTTTCCAAAGGGAATAATTTGGTTGTGCTTCCAAGGATCCAGAAGTATGGCAGTGGATGAGGTGTAAGAATCTGTAAACGCTGAAAGTTGTCCGGTCTCCCAGTCAATCATCATGTAGTTCCTGCAGAGGAGACAGTTGCAGGTGTTGGCTTGGTACCTCCTTACCGTTTTTAAAGTTGGTGGTCAGATATGATGATAAGGTATCATGGGGTTCAGCAGGTGAAAAAAGCTGGGTTTACATTTGGTGACATTGTCATAGCCAACTGTTTCTGTTCTCTCTCCAAAGAGTCATTTAGGCAACGTCTTGGTTGATATGAAGCTCATTGATATCAAGGACACTTTACCCGTGGGCTTCATCCCCATCCAGGAGACCATTGATACACGTAAGTTGGTGTCTGTTCTTCAGTCCTGTGCCTTGGGAGCAGCTGCTCCACCGGTGCTGGTGTGGTTGGGCAGTGGAGGGCTGCATCCTAGGTAGCAGGATGCTCTCAGCACTGCTGCTCTCTGGGGTTACATGTGCATGTTTGGGGGCAGCTCTGGACTGCCATGAAACAGCCTTTGGTTTTCCTATACTCTTCGGGCTTTTTAATATTGCTGCCTGACTGTTACCAGCTCGCTGCTAGAGCAGCACAGATCTGGAGCAGGAGGGAATAGTTTATTTTTTTTTTCCATTTTGCAAGGGTGGACTAGGCCTAGTGGGAGCAGAGCTGCTGTGCTGAGGGATGTTCACAAATGGGTATGGAAGGGTAGGGCATGTGCTCGTGGTGCTGGGTTCATGCACGCTGGCTTTACACCTGCCACTGTGAACAAATGAAGGCCGGTGTCCTGGCAGGTAGCGCTGAGGATAGCATGGTATGTTTGCACTTGCTGAGAGAAGGCACAAGTGGAATGTCCAGGGAAAACGCCATCCTTATTTCTGCGTGGCAGAAATAGCTTTGCTGCAACATTTAAGTTACCAGTGTACTTGGATCCTCTGAGACCCATGGCAGTGGCAGCTGGAGCCATGTCTGGGCGCAGCGCTCTGCAGCAGGCATAAAGTGCTTTGGGCTCCCAGTGCAGAGGAGGCTGGGGATGAGCCCCATGGGACCTGCGTGTGGAAGGGCTGCAGGACATCATCCATGGGTGCTGAGTGTATGCCAGAGCCTCAAGAGCAGGGCTGGTACCCATGCTTATCAGTAATGAAATCCAGCCTAGTTATGAGTAGAAAGCAGTTACATGAGCCTGCTTTGCAGGGCATAATTCATCCAGGTCTGCAACAGATGAGGATGGTTTTTCAGTCACTGCTGACCTGGTTCTGATTTGAACTCGTGACCTAGAAGTGAAAGGCTCTGCAGCCTGTTTCTCAATCCTCCGGGTCACCTCCTTTCCCTGGAGAATTCCTGGGCACATTCTTGGGTGTGGCGGAGAGTCGTTGGCTTATCCTACTCACCCTTGGGAGTGCTGGACACTTACTGTGTGCTACTGTAATTTTTGTGAAATTCCTGGTGGAAAGATGGAAGGGGACTTCGTAATTAATTTATAGTGCATTGGATTGCAACCCATACAATGTTTAAAGCAGAGGCACTGTCTATATTAATGAAGTGGTGCATATCCCTGCCTCCATTAGCATGAATGAACACATTTCGATTGACTGTTTATAATATGTTTACTTAAAATTAACTCTGGTTAAGCATGTGTAATTAATGAATCCAGCTCCTAAACCAAGTTTGCTACAGACTGCAGACTCTAGCCAAGTGTGAAAGAGACCAAAGACAAAAGCAAATAGTCAGCTTTGTACTTACTGTGAAAGTCAAATAAGAGGCACTGATTTTGTTCACAGTTAAATCTGTGGTGATATGTGTTTCGGTGTTCCTTTGTAAATGACAACTGACTTGTGGTAAATATATTAAATGTTGTAGTACTCCTTACTAGGTTCTGAGAAAATTTTCATATGTGGAAGCCTTAAACCCTGGGCTCCTAAAATCAGTTTTAGGCACCTCAAATAAAAGCCCTAGTTTTCCATAGCAGGAGAAGACTAGAATTCAGGGGTACAGGTGTTTAACATCTCTAAAAAGCAGCGCTGTAACTGCAAAGCTGAATGCACAGATGCTGTATTGTGACACACCTCGCACGGTCTGTACATTTATTGGTGCTGGTGCGACAGCAAATTTCAGAGGCCGGGATGGATTGCTTTCTCCAAGGTGCAGATTACAAAACAGGAGGAGCCTATAGAGACAGGGCTGCTTGCCATCTGTTGAAGTGAGAGCATATTTTTAAGCTGGAGGATATTTATTCATATTAAACTGAAAGGTTTTTATTTTGCAGACACTTGTTTGTAGCTGTTGGTTGTTTCCAGATTTTCGTTCAGTGTCTGCACTTTAGCTTTTCAGTTTATCAATAGACTTCTGTCATGTCTTTCAAGTGCCTGCATTCACAAATAGAAGCCTCGCCTTGCTGACATTGAGACTCTGTGGACTCCTTAGGGTGAGGTAGAGCCATGGTTTCCAAGCACTGCAAATCTGTGTCTGTGTGCCAGTAGTACCCGTTGTCATGGGACTGATGCGTAACTGGGTGTGGATTGTATCTGCGTGCAGACAGCGTGCATATACATGAATTCTTTATACAGATAAGCCTTAACTCTGTCGGGCTTGAATTTTTCTTGATAGATAACATGGAAACAAGTGAAATTGTTCTGTGATGCATAGCAGGAAGGGGTCGTGCAGCAGATTCATCTGCCCTCTGTATGCAGGTCAGTGCAGCACAGTTGCCCCGTAGGAGGTCCTAGCAATTACTGCTTTGTAAATCTGGTTTATTCCTACAAAGATACCAGGGCAAACAGTGTTGGGGGTACCATTTCAGTGCTTGCTGACTGAGTCAGGAGAGGTCACTAACACTTAGGGTGTGTGAGATTTGGGCAGACAGCTTTTACTGTTAGCCCTGCTGCATGGCAGTCTGATTTTCTGCCTGCTCCTCCTCTCTGTTTGGTTGGCTGTTTGGAAGCACTTGGCAGGATAAACTGACCAGTGTGTCGGTGGCTTCCAGGTATGTTCCTAGAGGAACATGCTTGTGGGAGGCTTATTTAGATACAACTACCAGGCCAGTAAGGCAAACAGTACTTCGGAAAGAGAAGGAGAATGTGAGAAGTATGTGGAAGTGGAAAAATCACCTGCCATTTCTGTTCTGAGGTGCAGTACTCTGTGGCATACATGATGTCTTATCTTCTCTGCAGAGGGTAGTAAGGAGTATTGGTTTATCGCAGTGCCTAATAACAAATCTCACACAGTGTACAGAGAGCTCCTGATAGAAAATTTCTCCAGTCACTGAATGGCATTGCAGTGTCTGGTTTGCTGACATATATCTGTTCTTTGGCTCCGGTTCCTGCCATAATTATCTGCCTAATATCTGGAGAGACAATAAATAACGTTTATACCCTAATCTTGCATAAAAACCACCCTGTGTCCTGGGTTGTTTTTGCAGAAGAAATAGCTTTCAGAAAGAAGAGGCTGTGCATTAAATTCATCCCTCGAGATTCTACAGAGGCAGCGATCTGTGATATCCGAATCCTGGGCAGATCTAAACAAGCCCCTCCTCAGTACACATTCATAGGGTAAGTACCCCTCACTCCAGAGGCTGTTGTCATAAATTCAATTGTACCAAGGCTAAGCACCCTGTTTTCCTATAATTACTAAGTAGTAGTTTGTAAGAGCTGAAGCTTGTCATTAGAAAAGTCTACATATGTACAAGCATTGCTGAGTTTGATGTAGGAATTAACTAATCCCTCTTTTTTTTCTTTTTTTTTTTTTTCCTCACATTAGACTGGTTCTCACTAACCAAGATGCTTGTGACGCATGTCAGTGCTTGATGCTTGTGCATGTTTGCAGCCTTTTCTTGCAGCATTAATGTCTTCTGTGTTGATTGCACAGGGAGTTGAACAACATGGGCATTTGGTACCGGATGGGCAGAGTTCCACGCAACCATGAATCTTCACAGCCTGCAACTCCTCCTTCCCAAGCACAGTCTTCAACACCAGCTCCTAATCTGCCAAGGTAAGTTTTCTGCTTTCCAGCCCCTATTGCTTGATGCTGCATGGTGTTTTGTTACTAACCTTGCCTGGTAGAATCAAGACCAGGGTGCCATGTCAGTATGAATGATTATGCGGTGTGATCTGATCATGAGGGAGGGTGTCGTTCTTTGAAGTATTTGCCTACTTGGAAGTTCCTTTGGCTGTCTTTGTATAAAGACATATAGGTGAAGAAGTCAGAAGAAAGAAAAAGCCTGGAAAGGAAGGGAAACAGCAGACTACACCTTTTCTTTGCTTTAAACTGTGTGGGATGTTGTAGTTTCCAAGAAGTACGCGTGGGTCATCGCTGGAGGGTGGGCCAGAACTGTAGTCAAGCTGATTTCCCTGTTTAACCAAAGGGAGGGAGAAGCGTTCATACAGATTTTAATGCATAGGGAGACAAGTTTTGCTCATTCTCCAGAATCAGTCCACTCTTGGTCTGAAGTACTGGCCCTGTTTGTTCTTTTCTTGGACTTGAGTCCTGTGCTCCACTCTAGCAGCTGACGCTGAGCATGCAGAGTAGACTGCTCATCCTGCAGTGACTGACAGGAGCAGCACTTCTGGGCAGATGCTGGCATTGTGTCCATCCAGGTTGTTTTCCCTGTGTTATAGGCAATATTTGTGTGTGTGCATAAATGTATGCACTTGTGTATATACTTGCATCTAATAGTATTGACAGTTTACTTGCTGGATTTCTCTGGACAAAACAGAGTGTTGTTAAGCAACAAACCAACCCAGACAGAGGTTAAACTGAGCTCTTTATACTCTTGGCATTTGCTATGAAAGCACAGCATCCAGCGTGAGGTGGGCTTCTACTGATGAGGCTCGTCGACTGAACTCTGGGCTGGGCTATTGCCAGGGGACAGCATGTTCTCTGCTGGTCCCTTTGGGCTTTTGCTTAATTATGTGAACATGTATTTTTGGACTAGCCATTTGGTATACTGCAGATACATTTACAGTATTACAGTAACTGTCAAGAGCTAAAATTTTGAAGCAGATAGTGGAGGGCAATTCCAGGGGGATCGGTTTGTATACAAAGGTCACTATGTCATAAGGGTGGAAAATGCTCACGTCCTTCAGAATCTTGATTTACAGGTCATTTCAGAGAGTGATGCTTTTACACTGCTGTAAACTGTTCCCAAAAAAGCTATCGGGTATCTTTTTAAGGCAGGTGTGTACGTTTGAGCCTTCACCCATGACCCAGACTTAAATCTACTGTCTTGCAGCGGCTCTTTGAGCTCTCCAAAGCGTTTGGGTGTTTCTTTCACTGAGAGTTTTGCTCAGTTGCCTGCCATGCTGTGGCACACTGCTTGCTGTCCTGTACTGTCAGATGTGCTGCAGGCAGAGAAGCTGGCTTGCTTCTCAAACGGAGATGGAGGCGAAAGAGATGAAAAGCCAACAGTCTTCTGGAGACTTCAGCCTGTCCCACCGGGAGCTGATTCGTTGTTTTGAAGCTCCGCTGGACATAAGCTACATGCTAGCACAGGCCATGAGAGATCAAAGAAAAAGATGTCTTGATTTTAGAGTACAGATCTTCATTTTCTGTCTGCAAGAAAAACCTGCCTGGGCAGATTTCCACAATAAAGAGAGAAAATTATCATAGCAAGAGAATGTCAATGGCAGTCCTTAATCACTAAGTGTGGAAGGGTCACTTTATGGCTAAGAAGGGAAGGCTGCAGAGCAGTGTCAGAGCTATTGGGAACAGGGCCAAAATTAGAGCTCAGAGCATCAGCGACAGTCTGAAAAGAAGTGTTTACAAGGCTTATATATTTTATAACCTCTTGTTGTACAGTTTATGGTTTACAATGGCTGCAAGGAAATTGGATCAGTTTTGTTTTACTTGCCAAATAAAGCAAATGTCAAAATAGTCAATATAAAATGTATTCTAATTTGGCTGAGTTAAAACAGCCAGTATGCAGTGGAATAATTGAATGTTACATTAATGCCTCCTAGTAAAAACCACCTGTCTGTAGCCAGCTCCGCTCTCATGCCCTGTGCATGATTTACAGGTAACTTTTACACCACCAGCCTGATCATTCAAAGCATCTTTCATGTCTGTTTTTTTACTCTGTTTATTTATTATCCAATATATTTTTTAAGAAATAGAAATGTATATAAAAGTGCATCCTGCAAATACTTCATTATTACGGGAGACACGTACTACTTGGAAGCCTTTTCTAATACTTTATCAGCAATGTGGTAAGTTACTCAACACTTAATGTTTCTGAAAGATCATAGTCACAAGTAACCTCTTATTTTTACGTCACCATAGAGAGATGAGATTACACTGGTAGCCAGTTTGCTGTTCTGTTCCATGTGAATATATCCTGACAGAAACAGCAGTGAGTTAGCCTGCCATGAGTGCTAAGAGAAAATCGGCGAGCAGTGCCGAATAGAGAGCACTACGGAGATTCTGCTATTAGGCTGGTCAGATATTTAAGCTGTTCTCTTCAGTTGCTGTCTAGCATTATAAAATAATTTTAAATCAAGGGGGGTTGCTTGGGTGCCTCAGAAGAATTGCTAACACTGGATATAAACTAAACCAGTAAGACACACCAGTGAGCTGCTGCACCACAAAACCTTCCTAAATGGAAGGACTTTTTGCTGTGGGAGATGTTTGTTTCTGTGCCAGCCATGTTTCCTCCTCTGATCCATGATATAAGTTACTGATGGCGGTGGATGGCGGCACATCAGAGTGTTGTCATGTGTCAGAGGTTTGACCTCCACAGCTTGCTGCTCGTCAGCAATGCTGCTTCCGCTGCTTGTGTCACGGGGTTACGGCTCGCAGTCAGAACTGCACAAGGGGAGGCTTGCTTTGATACTTGTGCTGGACTGCATATGTTATTTTTCAGCCATTTCTTCTCCTTGGTGTTTCCTACTACAGGCATCTGGCTTAATGGTCTCTTAACGGCAGCCCTCACGCATCCCAGTGAGGATGGCATGCTGTGCTGTGGCGCACAATCATGCCATTGTGCAAGGCATCAAGCTGCTTTACTGTCTTTTCTCTCCAAATTCTGCGACAGCTTCTTGGCACTAATGGCAGCCTGGAGAAATGCACTTGCAGTTTCCCATCCTAGAAGGCTGTTGCTAAAGAACTGCTTTTGTTGACTTGAGTCACCAGTGGGAGTTTAATGTAAGTTTCCTCAGTACCTCTGCTCTCTGTTGAAGGCTTGCACTCCCTGGTGCTGTGGCATCGCTTTGGGGAACAAGAAGGTAATCCTCCCCCCAGAGAGGTGCTGGTAACCGGTAGCTCACGTGGCCCTTTGCACACTCTTGCTTCACCCAGCCTGTGGATTGGTGATTGCCAGTGCACGGGCTGGGGACTTGGAAAAAAGTACACATCACGAGCATTTGAGTAGTGTCTTGGGGCTCAGCCCCTCCATGCTGCAAGCTCTGTTGAAGTAGGCTAGAGCAGGACTTGTGTGTGATGATGTTCTTTTCGCAAGTCCGGTTCCAGCTTTTGGGGAGCAAGTCTCTGACTTCTGTGCCAGCCTCCAACCATTTTGCCTTGCGGCTGCCTACATGACAGCTCCCGTCACATGCATGGTGCTTTGTGGCTTCTGTGGTTTGGGAGTGCATTTTGCATCCTTTCCCAAGGTGCTGCAGGAGTCTCTGCCACCGTCATTCAAACAGCCCTCTCACAATTTGTCAGCTGCAAGCAAGATGTCAGTCAGTGCTGCTGAAGTGTGTTTTACAGTGACAGACATAATTGCACTTAACTTTTTGCGTGGATGTTATCAATCTGTGACGGATACTTTGGGAAATGGAGCACTCTGATTGCAGATGATGTGTCACAGGCGTTTAATCTTCCTTTCGGAGAGACCGGGATTCAGTCACAACTTTTACTTGTTGATGTCAGGTTTTGAAAATGTAGATTTGTGCTGACCCTGGGAATCGTTCAGTCATTTAGTTTGCAAGGCTGTCATCTGAAAGGTTAATCGTTTACCAGGGAGAAGGAAGATCTTGCAGCAATCCACTTGTATTCGTATCATGCATTAGTGTGGCTGGGCATGCAGTGTTCAGGTTCAGAAGGGCAGAACTCCTCCGTTTGCCTTCCTGGGATGCCTGTGGCATGTCTTCATGGCTGTTCTAATTGACAACCACAGAAGTTGGGCAGGGGAGAGGGCAAGCCAGTCCTGGTGCAGGGGGTAAGACCAAGCTGCAGGTCTCTGTGGGGCTCACAGTGCCCACTGCCATCCAGGAGACAGAGCCATGAGTCGGTCACTTGTGCTTTGGATTGACCAGAAAGGCACATGGGTGAGCAAAACAGTGTCAGCCCCGAGTGCCGCAGCTCTGAGAGCACGTCTGGTGACCAGGAGAGGTGACAGAGCTGTTGGGTTGCCTGGCCTGGCCTGGCCTGGCCAGGGGAGGCTAGCAGTGTGGGAGCACTGTGGCTCAGGAGGGAGTTGCCATCCTGATGGGATGGCAGTTGGGAGTACTGAGCGGGCTGCTTTTGCGTGGGACTCCTGGTGCAGTCAGGCCTGAGCCATCATGGGCACCGGCAGAAGGAGGCACCAGTTTGCAGAGCCAGACGGAGGGAGGATTGGGAGAGGGGTGGCTGCTTCCCCAACAGCAGCATGCTGCTGGTGGGGGGGTAGCTGCCCGCTCCTATGTGTACAGCAGCAGGGACAGCCGAAGCTGGCACAGACGGGCTGGATGGAAAGGACACAGTTTTCTCCTGGTTAGCAAGGCGAAGTGGCCAGGCTGGTCATGGGTGGCGAGTGTGGGGTGAGCCAGGCAAAGGCTCCCTGGGTGCAGGTGGTCTGTGTCCAGCCGGGCGGTGTGAAATGCCCACCGTGGGCAAGCAAGGGACCAGGCTGCTGGTGCTGAAGGTGGGGCCCAGCTGGAAAGGGCAGCGGGTACTCCGTACTGCCCAGCTGGTGGGGACCGCAGGCAGGGTGCCGGTCCCTGCAGCAGCTCCAGCATGGCCACAGGACCTGGGGCTGGTCTAGAACCAGTGGTCCCTCTGGATTCTGCCTTCAGGGGCTCTGCCCCAGCCCAGAAGCGATGCCGGGGGACAGAGCAGCATGTGTGCCTCTCCCTGCTGCCTGCTTCCTCCCCGGGGGTCTGGGCTTTGCAGAGAGGGGCTGCGCACCATGCCAGACCCGGGGGCCCCAGCATACGTCTGCTGTACTTGGAACTCCTGCCTGATCCGCATGGCTAATAAGCTACAGAAACAGCTCGTTTGTGCTGCAGCTCACACCCCTCACAGCTGTGGGTCTGCAGCATGGCTGGCAGCCATCCCTCCCCACACACCCTCTCTGTGCTCTGAGCACAGTCAGTCTGTGCCACCAAGTGCCCAGGTCTTGAAACAGTGACCTAGCAGGAGTATTGCACCAGGGGCATGCTGCTCTAGTTTTGATAAGCAGATAACAATTGCCCTACTTAAACCCCTGAAATAAGAGCAGGATGTGTAAGTTTTCCTCCTGTGCTCCCAATTACCTTTTAAATAGTTAAGCTATCCCTCCTTAGAAAAGGGAAATTATTTGCTCCTGTTCCTCTGCTCCCAGTGGAGCTTAATGTTAAGGAATGTAAGAATTTCCTTTCTAGGCAGAGAAGTCTGATTTTTCAAATTGATTTATTAATGCTGTTTGAACTTTGTCGTGTAAGCTTGGAAAGTGATCAGTGTGTGGCTTTGTGCTGGAGGCTGATGATGTGCAATAGGTGGCAGCTAATAAAGCAGCACCAGCAAGCCTGTGCGGTGGAGACCTAAACTTGGTCTGGTGATGAGCCAGTCTTACTCTGTGCAGTGAGTTAATTGAAGGGAAGTGGGAAGCCTTTTACCTTCCCTATTTTTTAAGTAGCAACAATATTATTTAGGAATAACTATCTTAATTTTTTCTTTAAGACATTTAAAATAGATTTTTATGGAGAGTCTGTAGAAGAGAAGATTCCAGGGTTTCAATGTTTTTCTGCTCTGGTGCAGAGCAAAGCCAAGACTTCTGAAATCTGCAGTGGACTGGAGGCAGATGCTGCTGGTAGCCTGTTGGCCAGTATGCTTTCACAGAGGAGTAGGAGTCTACCTTAAAGTCCCTCAGCTGAACCAAATACTACCAAATGAGGAGTACTTTGGGATGGGTTTGACTGGAAACTGCTCTGAGACATGTTGCCAGTGGGACCTCTGATGGTCTGATCCTTTTTACAAAATGCTTCCCTCTTGATGGAGTTGTATTTTCTAATCCGTTTCATTGAAACTGCTCTAGAGTAAAACTACATTCTGATTTACAACTAATAAAACATATTGTTTGGCTTGAATGCTCAAATAGCTTGTATTGTGAAATACAGTAAAATATTCCTAGTTTTTAAATTATGTACCCTGCAAGAGGCCAAGGATGGTACAAGGGCTCGGTTCACATCACAGTAGCTGTAGATAAAAAAAACCAAAGAGATTGAAACAATAAGTTGAAGCTTGGAGGAAGTGTTTCCATAGATCCTTTCTAGTGGGTATGGTAAGAAGCAGAATTTAAGGATGAAATGTCTGTGATGCGTGTACGCTGTGCAAATAGGAACATGATGGCTTGTTTGAATGGGTAAGGGGTGCTGGCATACATTTATCCAGAGTCTGTTTCCCATAAGGAATTTGTTATGAAACTGCACTGACCGTATGGCTTGCATCCAACTCAGCTGGATGAAGACGTGCAAAAATTGGTCACAGTCCAGTATGTTTTAGTGGTAGAAAATGATGATTAGGAAAAAATGTTTAAACAGTATGAGTGGTTTCCAGGCATAAGAATCCCTTGCAGCAGCCGAGAGACAGTAACTGTAGTTAGAAGAAGTCTGATTGATTTAGCTGATTTTGAGGATGCATTGAAAAATTTGGGGAGTGCTGTGAGTGAAGCGGCTTCGACCTCCTTAGAGTCATTTTTCTTTATAGAGCCCTGTTCCTGGTACAATAATATTCTTGGAGGCATGTTTTCTTTAGGGTACAGGGTAGGGTCATTAAGTACAAACTGAAGGTATTCATTCAAAGAAGCTATAGACTCAGTTGTTAAATAAGCCCTGCAGACGAATTAAGCATTTTTTCCCTAAAATTTCTGTGTTGTCTGCTATTCAATATGATCTCTGCCACTGTTGATTTGTAATCTGCGCTTTCACCCTGAAGTGCATGTGGTTGTGTTCAGATATTTCCTTCTTTAAATCAATCACTTTTCACCATTTTCCAAAACACTTCTTGAGGTTTATTGCTCTTAGTAAAGTGTTTGGACTGTCATTATTTATTACGGGCAAAGTGCTGACAACGTGCTCTTCCCAAATGAGTCTTTATGTGGAATATTTGTTTAACAGGTTTTGCAGGGGAGGCGTCGCTGCTCCCTGCGGGCTGGGCTGTGCCTGCAGCACCCGGTGCTGCGGGGTCTGCCTGGGCGGCAGCCCACCTCCACCCCCGGCCAGGGGCTCGCCTCAGAGATGCTTCTCATCGGATGTGTGAGCCTGGGCTTTGTTGTGCTGATTAATTTGACAGAATTTAAAATCCTAACCGAGGAAGCTTACACTGTGTGTAATTTATCTTTTTGGAGTATTTCTGCTGTTTGGCAATTTTTCCCTACTGCTTCATTATCTGAAAACTCCTGACTCTGGAGAGCAGCTAGTGAAGGATGTGGAAGGCTGTGCTCTTCCTACTGCAGCCTCCAGAGACACCGTGCTGCTCATCTAAGACAACCACTTCATAAGCACTTCATGCTTACAGTATGAGGTCTTAGTTCTTTGATGCAGTCCTCTGCCTATAACAATTTAATGGGCTACAGCTCAGACTTTCAAGCAGTGTAAATTAAACTTGTTGGGTTTTTTCTATTGTTTGGCAGCTGTTCTACCCTGGTTACTTAAGTCCTCTGTTCTAAATTAATCCCTGTATAGAGGAAGCTGCAGAAGCTTCGTTCTGCATTAAGCCTTACATTTTGGGTTGCTGGTCTGCAGTAGATCATGCTCGCTTGTTAGCATCATCGGGGTTTGTTCCGTTCAGCTGGTGATTGCTTTAGTTTTGACAGAATAGCGCAACATCATTTTCCCCTGCCTTCGAGGCGTGGTCATTTCAGGAGGGGGATACACAGAGGCATGCTGTATGTAGTGCATGGAGTACGCATGCTGCAGACAGGCCTTTTTCCCTTTCTGCAGCTGGGAAAATTAAACGGGTAAATCTAAAAGTGGAAAGAATCACTCACTCCCTTTTTCATTCTCTCATGCGTTTGGGCTTTTATAAAATCTGAATCTGGCACCACCAGCTCTCATTGATTTTTGGGAAACAGGATATTTTAGTAGCTTGGAATGAGATGAAATGCTTGCAAAGCCCATATGTTGCTTGTTTTAGGGAAAGGGTCAGGAAGGTTTTAGAAAGTATTTAAATATTTGGTTTACACGATTGGAATAGATTGTCTGGAATGAAGTCCATTACCCGAGGTGATTCTTGCCCCAGTTTTGTTTTTCATTGCAGTTCTTTGGAGTATGAGGTAGGTGTTCTGGCATTGCAATGCCTGAGCACAGTAAAAGTTAAGGACAGTGAATAAATACTGTAGATGGGATTCTGGACACCACCGCAACCATAGGTAACATAGCTATGGCATTGTCTGTAAGCTGCAGTTCGGAAGATGCATTCTGGTAGAGTGAGCAGTTGCTGAGAGGTCCTCTGACCTCTGTTAGTGAAATGCCAGCAGCCCATTTCTTAGAAATGGGCTTTTTCTTCCCTCCACAAGCAAAGCTTTCAAGTTGGATTACATTTCTGAAGAGCTACAGCCTGATACTAAGTTCTTCTAGGTGTGTCTTTTCAGCTTTTACAGCTTGGAATTTAATTGTTCTGTCCTCAGTTTTTCATGAGGCATGATCTTTGCATAATCCATTGATTATGGAAGATAAGATTCTTTTTATTTTAAGGTATTACTACGAGACTGCAGTTTTTGCGGCACTGTTGTTAAGTTTATTTAAGATAAATTGCAGTCATGACAGTAGTACATCAAAGGACAGGACAATTCCAGCCTGCAGCATGGTTTCTAATATATTTGATAATGTGGGGCAGTTCTTGAAAGTTCTGCCGGATTTCTCTACCATGCTCATCCAGTCCGGTTGGAAAGCAAAAACTTAGTGTTGTTCTTTTGCTGTGCATTGTTGATATTTTTATATGAATTATGAAGCATCCTTTGATATCTGGCATTTCCCCTTATGATACCCTGTTACTTTTTATGAGTACTTGCCCCCTAACTTCAAAAGCAGTTCATCACCTTCCTGCAGACAGTTATTAATAACTGCTTTGGAACTGTCGGGCATTCCTGGGCCTGTTTTATGCGAGTTTCTCTCCAAAAATGTTCAAAAAGTGGCCATAATGTGCGCAGACCTCAAACTGCCTTTGTTAGCATGTGAAGGATCTCTCTCATCACGTGCTGCTGCTTTTGCTGTCGTATGTCGGCTTGTTCCATAGATTTAATGACTAAAAGAAAAACTGAAGAGAGTAATTAAATCTACCCTGTTCTGAACTGTGCTGTTGCAGTTGTTTCATTCTGAATTGCCTGGAAATTATCGTATGCTGGGGAAAGATGTTTTTTGTATTTAACCCGTGCTGGAGCAGCATGGGTTTGACTTTGATGTTGGAGAGAGTGGAGAGACGGGCTGCAGCCCTGACGCTGGCCTCACTGGCGCAGGCATCTCTCCGTCCTTCCCTCCTTCCTGGCAGCACCAAATCCACCTTGTTGCTTTCATTCACTGGGGAGGAAGAAAGCTACTTTTTGTGACAGTTCACAAAGAAAATAATTGGCATGGGGATAGTTAATGTGAGTTACCATGCCTTAACATTAGAGTTTCCACTAAAGTACTAATAATTACTGTTAATATCTTTCAGTGGAAACTTTCAGAGTAAACGAGCACTGGTTGAAGCAGTATTTAACGGCATGCTGCTGGCGTGATAAGAATGCAAATAAGCGTTATTAGCCTAATGATTTTGCTGTCACCATGGCTGTGCAGCAGTAGTGTTGTGAATATGTCATGCAGTACCCGTGAATTTGGAAAGTGTGTCAAAACACAACTTCAATTAGTTTGCTCTAATTATGGCTCTAGAGAGTTCGTAACTATATCACTCCTCATTAAAAGAGATTTTCTTATATGGATTAATACAGCACATAAAGGGATGTTTGAGCGATCTGAGGCAGAGCGGTGTGGAGGGAGGATACCCACATTGCGGAGAGAGGTGCAGTGGGTCCGGAGCAGTGCTGGGGTCCAGCCCCATCGTGTGAGCTCCTGGTGCAGGGCAGGGGCTGGGAAACCTCCTACACAGGGTGGCCAGGACTGGGCAGCTGCGTCAGGTCAGCCGTCGGGCAGCAGCTTCGGTATCCCTTGGCACATGAACCTGGTGGATGATTCTGGACAGGATCTTCAGTTGAAAAACAAACAAACAAAAAAACCCCAAACCAACAAAAAACCAAAACACAAAAGCCCTAGTAGGAACTACATGTGATGCTAAAATATAGATCTGACCTGAAAGCTTTGCTCTGATAAAGGTCGAGGAGCGTAGGTAGGTCAGAAGCCTGTGACAGTCTGGCATCTTCAAAGCATCCTTCCAGGATGCTAAATGTCCATGTACCTTTCCCAGGGTATTTGTAGTGACTTTTAAATACTGTCTTTTTGTATTGCCTGGGCATGTTCTTGCTTTGTAGAATGGGGAAAAGATTCTTGTGCTCACAGGTGAGCAGTTGGTGAAGGGTTAAAGTAGTAATTGTTTAAATCTTTTAGGCTTTCCTCCCAGTTCTGTGATAATTTGATGAAGAACTTCACCCTAATTAAATATTCAAATTAGGAATAAGTGTCAATATGGCTTCCCATTGCCTGAAATGATGATTAATTGTATTCAAAACTCTAGTGGCCGCTGTAATCTAAACCAAACCGTTGTTCTTGATTATTTGTGCAACACATTTACCATGTTTTTGTTTTAAAATTTAAACTAGTAATTGATTTGCCATATGCTGCAGAGCTGCACATACTTTCACGATATGTGTTTAGGAACTTGGGGACTTTGTAATTGGGATTTTCTTGCTTTTCAATGGCAGCCTCTTTTTTTGTCTTCTACAATGGAAAATGATTTGGCTTTCACAACACATAAGGAAAATACATTATGCAAGCAACTTAGTAGGTATAAGTTATATTGATCCTGGCCAAAGTTTGCATTAATTTAAAATAAATTAGACTTTGTTTCCCGTTTTTCCCTACAATGTCATGCTTTTAGAAAAGGGAAGGGGGAAGGGGAGAGCTGATCTCCTTCTAGCAGTCACTGCCCTCCATCTTGTGGTCTTGCAGCTAAATGTTCTCCTTGGAGAGACCTGGCTCTCCTCGGCGCAGCTCAGTGGGAGTGATGAAATGCCCATTCATCCTACCTTGGAGATGAAAAGTGGCCACGGAGGGTGGGCCACAGGCCGCTGTTTCCAGATGCCCTCGTAACAGCCCGCGTTCGGGCTCCCCAGTATTGGCAGGCCAGTGCCAGCAGCGGCTGAACTGGCCCTTTCACTCACAAGCCCCACGAGTGGTTGCAGCAGTGCCAGCTGCTGAGAGCAGGTCTGAAGGTGAAGGCATGCACCCTGATGCCTAGCCTTTGTAATGCCCCCTGCCACGAGGGAATTCTTCCATGTGTCTTTTAACGCTGATACTTCTGAAATGGAGAAGCAAATGGGATACCCTGAGGAGTTAGGCAGCCAGACCTGGATACATCACCTTCTGCCACCATACTCATGCGTATGTGGTCAGAGTCCCTCGGACTCAGAGCGATTCATTTTAATTACACGCGTGGAGCATGCACGCTGCTTTAGCACCAGGTTTCACGAGCACCATATGCTGGTATGAGCTGCCAGGCATGCTGGTAGTGACTGGGGACTTGGTTCAGAAAATCTTTTGCAAACTGAGGATTCGGAGCTTTACTGGAAAGCTGTTGCGTGCGTTTGTGGAGCTGGTGGCTCCTTTGTGGAGCTTAGGCAGTGCCCACCAAGAGCCAGCTGCAGGACCGTCTCTGCAGTCCTCTGGCTCATCGCCTCCCTTGCAGACTTTGGCGGTCTGGCCAGCTTGGTGTGGAGAGCTGTGGAAAAGGGCTGGCCAGAGGGAAGAGGGTCAGCCTCTCCTGCAGCAGAAGCTGGTAGAAACTTCTGAAATACTAGTTCAGAAATGGGCCTTTCAAGTAGATCTGCTTTGTTTACTTCCAAAACAATTCCTGCTGTTTTGTTTGGGATGAAGAAAGTGGTTCCCTGTACAAGCAAGAGAATTCAAAGTCTTTCTGTTAGCTGTTTTGGTGCCTTGGAAAGTATTTTTGGATACTGCTATTAAAAAACAAATGAAAAGCGTGTCATGCCTACAGGCAATGGTCTTCTGTTTTAAAGTGTGTTCATGACAAACCTGCCTCTGCTCGCAAAGAGTCTCATATGGATTGTGTTTTAAACAGCAAACTGTTAGCCAAATTTGAAAATATTTTCACACCATCTTTTTTTGGTTAGAAATAGCTTTGGGAAGAACAAGCAAACTCAA
Organism: Ibycter americanus; assembly: GCA_035590275.1. NCBI lineage: Eukaryota > Metazoa > Chordata > Aves > Falconiformes > Falconidae > Ibycter > Ibycter americanus. Next base: position 1,798,779 of record JAVJGI010000065.1, on the reverse strand, counting down.
ACTGATGTTTGCCTTTTCTTATTTTATCCATGCTGTTCACCATCAGCTGCATCAAGGGCTAAAAATACGTAGTTCTTCACAAAACGTGTCCTGTTCTTAAAGGCAGATAATTTCCAGATGATTTGTTCAATAGATAAAACCTGCTAGCTAAGAACATGGATTTGTTGCTCTGCTGGAGGATATACAGGGCCCTTTCTCACAGGTATGCCGTTTGTGAGAGGAGGCAAAGACCGCCTTGTTTTTCTGGCAGGAGGGCGATGCCAAGGGTCTCGCCATGTCCAGTAGCTCTTGCTCGTGTGAAATGGCAGCTGCTGCCTCTACTCATGCTACGCTAAGCCTCTCTATGAAGAGGGAGCATCTTCATTCCTTGTGGCAATACAGTCCGGAAGATTAATGGTAACATTTTATAAAAATTCACACAGATTTGAGATCAACATTAGAAAAATACAGATTTGAATTAAAAGGGAAAAGCCCAAATCTCTCATCAAAGCATAGAAATCTGTAGGCTATCAATAACGATTACTAGCAAAAGGTCTTTTCTCACGGCAGACTTCTCGGTGGAGCTCATGGCTGGCCTGGTGGCTGCACTGGCCATACCAGGTGGGCAGCATGACAGCAGAGGCAGAGCAACCTTGCTTGTACGCTCCCAAGCCCCAGCGCTCCTGTGCCTGGCAGTGTTCTGGGGCTGTGTCCCGCTTAGAGCGGTGAGCTGGCACTGGCTGTCTGTACCCTGCCCGAAGGGCTGTCGGGTCCATCCTCAGTGCCATGGCCCGGTAGAGAGCAGCTCCAGGCTTCGGGAGCTTCATGCACAGCCCCTCTCCAGCCCTAGGGCCTGATGAGAGTTAGGGGCTTGCTGGGTGTCGCATCCTGCCCTCCCAGGCCGCATGTTCCCAGGAAGGTGGCCCACCTTATCTTCTAGCCTGTGCCCAGGCTTGCCATGTGCTGGATTTTCCATTTAATAAGCTCTGAGCCACTGAAAATAGTTTCAGCTTTGCTTCCACGAGCTCTGTTTTTTCCTATTTATAGGAAAGTTTAAGGGAAGATGTAAAAATATCTCTGTGCTGCAGGAATGCTGGGCAGAGCATGGTTGGGAGGGAGGGCGTTGCGCACTGCTGCAGCTAGAGAGGTGACGAGTGAAGTTTGGCTTCCCTCTTCTCCGGGGCTGGTGCAGGGAGCTCAGCATGTGCGTCACCCCCTGCCTCGGGGAGCATGGGAGTGTGCGGCAGGCTCTGGGTAGGTTTGGAGCAGGCCTTAGTCATCAAGAGAGTTTCAAAGATCTTATTTATGAATGCACTCAGAAGTTTTTGGCACAGATAAATCCAAAGCACTTGCTGTTAGCGCTTTCTGCCTTGAAGGAAATGCAGTTGAGTCCCGCAGGGTGTGCAGGCGTGCTGTCCATGCCTTATGTTGAGGCTTGTGTTTCCAAAGGGGGGACCGTGCTTGCCAGCCACCGCGCAAGCTGTCCCTGGGTGCTGGCTCGCAAGGAGCTGCCAGAGGGTGGCTGGCTGCCTCTGTAGTGCTTTGGTTGTTGGTTGGGTCTGGGTTTCATCAGGGCGGAGGGGGCTTGCACCAGGGTGTAGACAGTCTTTGCTCACAGCTGGACTAAGGAGCAGGTAAAGCAGCTGAACCACCCTTGGCTGTAATGGCTGAATCACCACCTCAGCCTCCCCCTGGTATTTGGGGCCTGCTCTGGGTTTTGGAAGCAATATTAAAATTTATGTTTGCAGCTTAACCTGACTGGAATAATCAGGCAAGAGCAAGCTGACAGCAGCAGCGTCATCTTGTGCTCTGTTGTAACATCCTCTCCATTTCCCATCTCTCTTCCTTAGGCATATCTCACTGACACTCCCTGCCAGCTTTCGCGGGAAGAGTCACAGCACTCGCCTGGACTTGGAGCACCAGCACTCAAATTTGTATGCCATATCAGGTAAGCTGGCACACACAATGGTTTCTTTGCTCTTCTGTGTAATCAGAAGTGTAACCATGTAAAGCAGCCCTGCTTCTGCAAACAGCCAGGTGTGCAGTACTCATGAAATGTACATCCAGCTTTTCGTCAGTGCCATTTAAGCATCAAGAGCAGAAGGGGTGCAGAGAGACCCCAGAAAATGCCCAGGCACATGTGTTACTGGAAGCAAACGTTACTGATCTCTGGGGAGATCACGGCCCTTGGGGAGGGATGCTGCTGCCCATGGAGGTGCTAGATGAGAGCTCTGATGGAAAGCAACACTGACACAAACATTGCTCCTCATCTTTTTCATGATCTTCACAGGTGAGTCATAAGCGATGACATCTCTGCCCGTTTCACAGGAAGCTTTGTCTTGCCTGGCAAGGATGAGTTTCATATGCATTGATCTTTGCTACATTCAACATACACATTAAAAACAGATGAGATCTTTACTCTTTCCCATTTCTATATTCTGAATACTGGCACTGCATAGATTTGTTTCCCCAGTATGAAGGCAAATTTGAAACTAGATGTTAGGATATGAGGGGGTGGGGGTGTTTGTGTTATTTTTAAGAAGTGTGTGCTTGCACACGCAGTCTTGGTCACTCTCGCTGCAGCTTTCTCTCTGTTCACCATTCCAGGCTGGTATATAAGTGCTAGAGCTAGTGATAGTTTCCAGATGTCAATGTGGAAAGAACCCACCACTGAATATTTTAGCTGGTTTTTATTTTTAACTAGTACTAGTCTGCAGGGAAAATGTGTATTTAAAAAGTGGTGGGGATCAAGCCCATACCTGTACCTACATGGGTAAAGGAACTTGTTACTGTGCTTCAGGACCATGCAGTGGGTTTGGTTTGGAGCTGGGGTCCCTGTGAGCTGTCCCTGACAGCTCTACTCTTCTGGAGTGCCTCTAAGTATTTGCTTTCTTGGAGGAGTGGTGAGCTAAAAAGGAACATAGCCTGATTCTCAGGGCCCAGGAAGAAATGCCTCTGGGAGTGAGAGGCAGGGATGCCTTAGAGTTGCATCTCGTGGAGTCTGTCATTCCTAGATGTGTCAAGAGCTGAGTGGTCTGAAAGCTATTTGTGAATCTCAGCAAAAGGACTTCTGGTTCTGCAAACTAGAAAAAAAATGTTAGGCACAGCTGTGGCACAACAGTGCGTTTCACCTGCCTCTTCTGTTACGGGGCTAGCTCATATTCTGTGCTTCAGCTGAGTAGTGCTGGGGTGGCAGAGAGTTTTCCTTAGAATTATTTTTTTTGGAGTAATATTACAGCTGAACAAATATTGTGATAGGCACGGTAGAGTCACACTTAGCCACAGTTTTCTTTTTGTTATGTCATTTTGCAAGGGGAGAAAAATATTGCCTTTAAACCTGATTCTGTCAAAACCTAATGGAAGTACAGTCCCTTCATCTGGCTGAAGGAGATTTTTCAGGACAGCTTGGAAACCCAGAAAAAGCAGCAGTGGATTCGGTGGGCTGTACAATATGTACTGCTTGTGCATAATCAGGGAAGAGAAGATGGCAAAAATGTGCCATTCACAGGTTCTTGCTGTTAATAATGAGTGACACTTCTAACATGGGAACATGGCATTAATTCATGTACCATAATCAAAGGGTTATTTAAAAGGTAATCTCTGACTGAAACCGCAGCTTCGGGTTCCTAAATAGATGGAATATAACAATTGCATAATTCTTGTCAGTACTCGTTTTTCTTGTTACTCTCCTGCCCTAATAGATTTAGAAATGTAAGGGAAGGCGTGTTCTTGTGGCCACATGAGAGACAGTCCTGCATGGAGGACAGAAAGCTGTGCTTTCTCTCCTGAGGAAGCATCAAATGCACAAACAGCAAGGCAGCAACTCTGCATGACTGTTACTGAGAACAACCCAGCTCTAGGACTTCCCATGGACCGCCTCTGCTTGCAGTGCAGCCTGGGAAGGTGACCTATTTTGCGAAGAACCTGAATACTTTACCAGATAATTATAAGCAAAGCACAAAACAGACCTGCAAAACTGGGCATGGCATTAGTCCTCCATGTTTGCGTGAGCAGATTTCAGTCGAAGTGTAAAACTTCTCCCCCAACAACTGCACATTCTCCTCCAGACACGTTGTTATACAAGTTGTTGTGCATACATGTGCTGTAATGGCTATTGCAGCTGTGAATCATTTCTGAAGAAAGGGTCTTGTCATAGGAAACATCCTGTGCATTGGCAGGGATCTTCATGCGTAACTCCCAACCAGGGCTGCCTTTTTAGCAGCTGTGATGAGGTGCTGTGACAATTCCCTTTGTGTGCTTAAACATTGCCGAGGTAGATTAGCCCCCAGACACGCTGTGGAAACCATTGCGAAGTTTCCTGTTACGTTGGTGTAATTTGCAGCCAGTCCGTTTTATCTGCACTGCAATGCAAGTGCCTTGCTGCAGTGCCATGGCAACGGGAAATTTATTAACACGCTTCCACTGTCGTCCCTAATCGCTCTGCCGGGATGTGGTGGGGTCCTGACTGCGGCGCACTGTGGGGCCCGTGGCGCCAGGGGAGATGTGGGCACATGGAAGACGTGCAGGCCATGGTGGCGAGTGGCAGGCGAGGTGACCCGGGGCCCTGGCAGGTGCAGGACAGCTCTCTGGTCCTGCCAGCGCGGCCGCGCACGTGGACAAGCCTGCAGGCTCCCTCTCTTGGCTCTCAGCAAAATGGAAGGTTCCCTGGTGCTGGCGCAGGGAAACAAAAGCCATTAACATATGGTCTCTTACTTTCCAATTTTGGTATCGCCTCAGTCTGAATTCCTGTGGTGGGGACAGGATGAGCTATTTAGGGAGGGAGGGCTGTAAAGGAGGGTGAAGTAAAGAGTTGCAGCATGGTCTTGGTTCTCTCTCTGTAGACACCCACGATTTTCTCAGCAGTCAGTGCAAACAACACTTCCAACTGGGGTTCAGCCTATTTATGGAAGGTGAAATGAATTTTGGCTGTCAAGCCTACTCAGTATCTCAAAATACGTTTTGGCAGAAATTGCCATATCCCCCCTGGAACCGTCCTGTTGCTCCTTGGGGTGTGCAGTGCAGTTATCATCACAAAGCTGGAGTCAAGGAAAAAATGATCTTGAAAGTAGTAATTAGTTTTTAAAGCAAGCTTTTGTCACTTCCAGTCTTGGCAATGAAACATCAGGTGACCAGAAAGTTAGGGAGACTCCTCTTTGCACAGTAAACTAATGAATCAGTCGTTGACAGGGTGCGTATAGGAGACGATTGCCCAGACCTCGCAGCGGCAGCATGCCACATGCCACTGCGGCACAGGGTGGCTCTCTGCGGGCATTGTCCTCCACGCTGGGCAGACTCCCTGGTCCCACCCCGTGGCATGTGCCTGCGACCAGCGGGCAGAATTACTTCAAAGTTGATCTGCAAAAGGTCTCTGGGCACTGCTGGGAGTGTGGTGCTGAGGAGCTGACAGGTTTAATATGCATGTTCGAACGGGCAGCTGCTGGAAGAAGAATGCCTTGCTCTAGACAGACCTGTCGACAGACACTGCTCAGTATTTCACAGCATAGTCTTTCTTCATGGCCTTCAGCTTAATTAAGATGTTGTTGTGACTACATACTGCCTTCATTTCAGACTTCAGCATCTTCTGGCTGCATATTGCTTTGGCTTATCAGAGCTACAAGGACAGTGAGGGAGAGAGGGAGCCCTCTCAGGCAGCCACAGATAATAACGTACAGGGAAAATTCCTGAATGAAGTGAAAATTATTTATAATAATGGTACTCAAATAGAAGGGAAATAAGTCACTCTAAGGGTATATAAATTTTTACGATAGTGTATAAACAGCCATAGCTTGCCTTGTCTCCCATCTATCCCTGCAGAGAATGAGGGTAACATCTAGCATAAAGAAAAATATAATAAGAAAACGAAGAAATGAATGGGAAGAGCTGGAGGATTGATCACTTGGTGTATTTGTATATCCTGATGTAAAAGGTGCTGCTGACAGGTGGCCAGGTTTCTTCTGTATAAAACCATGTGTGTGCTGTCAGGGCGGTGTGAGCAGCCTTGTTTCGATTGATGAATTGCCTGCTTTCTTGATTAAACCTTCCGTCACTTAAGAAACAAAAAGCCTGTGTTTGGATGGCAGAGTGGGACATGTCAAAAAAATCTGTCTGCTTTACCTTTGTGCAGATGTTGGGCACAGACTGTAACATGTATTATTAAAATGAATGTGGCATTTACTGTGCATTATTTCTTTCCTGGGAGAAAGGACCTGTAAATTATATGCTAATAATAAGCTTTAACCCTTTCAGAAACCAAGAGATTTAGGAGTGCAAATATTCCTGCAGGCCTCGCTAATTGGGTGGGCTCTGATACCACTGTAGCTCTCTGAAGTTAATAAACAGTGTGTTTCAGACCAGTATGCTGATGCCTCTTGGGGATATTGTCTCCCTTAAGTTTTCTGCTGTGTAAGTGCCACTGAAATGTAAACCTTTCGAATTACAAAATCTTCCATTGAAAGCCCCCTTCAAATTCTGATTACAGGCGAAAGCTGTCTCCTGCCTGGGGACGAGGCCGGCAGCGAGAGGTTGCACAGCCAGCCATGCACGACCTCCGCTGCGGGGGGGACTGTGCTCTGCTGTGGAAGCTGGCAGAGCCTCCCCACGCCGGCGCTAACCTTTGATTTCACTTTCAGAATCGCTTCAACCTGCCAGTTTGAGACGTACTCAACCGACTCGTCTCAGGAAAAGGATTAGGGATGGAAAAAAGGCTTAACACACCTTGCAGAGCACATTCTGATGGGGCCGTGCAGAAGTATCTGATAGACTCCGTGCAATGTGATTTCCATCTTGACAGTCTGAGAACATGTTGCGTTGGAAACTGATGACTGAGTTTGCAAAATGAGCTTCTTATGGTCTCAGCTGTGGTTTCTGGGAACTCATGAGCTGCTCCAAGCTGTGTGCTTCCCCATAGTGCGAGTTTTCTTCGCTAAAGTTACGTGGTCAAAGCCATTGCTGGCTTTGGTGTGTGACCCTGGACACTGCTAAGCAGGATTGTCCTTTTTTGCCCCAAAATTTTACTGTAGCCATCTTTGGCATCATGTTGTAGATAGACATGTTTGTCGGTTGTAGCACACAAATTTATGTAATTTGAATATAGGAGTCAGTACTCATACCTCCTCATGACCTGTTCTCAGCCCTGTCAGAATGTGTGCACAAAGTAGCTAAAGCGTCTTTATATCAATTTTACGTGTGAAACAAATGCATGGACTTCCAGATACTGCTACAGCTGTCATCATGTAGCCAGAAACCTAACTTCAGTCATAGAAACCTAACTTCAGTCGTATAAACCTATCTCCAAGGATTTTTGTTCTAGCAGAAACCTGGAGATAACAAAATGATCAATTACCCTTGGATAGGACTGAGTTTCATTTTTTTGACACTTAAATATGGAAGCTGTGCTGGAAAAGCAACAGAGTAAAAGCAGAACATACATCAAATTGTTTATTGATAGTATTTTCAAATAATACTTGCCAGCTGTCAGCCCAAAAACAATTAAAACATTTGTGTGAGTACTTAAAGAAATAGTTGATGTTAGCCTGACATACCATTCTGTCATCCGTAAGTTCAGTATCTCATGGTACCATTAAATTGTGTTAATCTATAGAAGTAAAACAGGATCCAGAAGCACATATTATTTGTGCTGTATAAAAGTTAACTCAGTTGTTTTTTACAATATGCTTAAGAATCTCATACCATTTGAGTGGTTCTCAGTTCGGTTACAGATCCTGCAGAAGGTGCTTGTGGAGCGGCAGTCGGGGCTCTGCGCAGAGCCTGCCTTAGAGCGGCACCTGCTAGAGCTCTTGGCCCTGCTCAGGGACAGCAGAGCTCGTCACCCCGTGCCTCTTGCCAGAGCCTGTGCCCAGAGCATTTGTGCTGTCTGCCTGCAGCGTTGCTCGCTGCTCCTGCGTGGAGCTGTATGCCATTCAAACGCTGCTGCTCACTTTTCTTAAATCCTTTCTTTACATTCAGGCTGCCCGTGATCATGGCTGTTTTCTGAAAATGCCAGCGTTCTTCAGTTTTGCTGATACTGAACTGAAGGTGAAGGTTATCATTCTCTTTCAAAGGCAAAATGCCATGTCCTCTGGGTTGGAGCTTATATGTCACACCCCAAAACATGTCACATGCGTTATCTACTGATAAAGCAACATTAGTGATTGTGAACAAGGCTGCAATATTTCCCATCCATTTGCTTAGGAGCAGCAGGTTTTGAAAGCAGTTATTTGATGCAGCAATGCCTTTGCATATATTTCTTATCTTAAAAGCACTGTTTTGTGATTGTCTTTAACCACATTATCAACACAGTTATTCGTGTGCGGTATTTTTCCCAGAGAAACTGGACTGAGCACCAACGAAGGGGAATGTGGCCAGTTGCCAGCTTAGTGTTGGCTGGTGTGTGTTTGCCAGCTTGCTACAAAGGATGTTTTTGTGGGCAGCTCTAACGGGTGGCACTTTCTCCACATCTCTAATTTATTTATTTTGGAGTCATGCAGCAATATTTATTACCTTAATATTGACCTTAAAGAGGTAAATATTTACTTAAATGATTGTTTATTATTATATTTTATATAGAAATTTCTTTATTATATTTAAATATTTATTCACCTCTTTCAGATGCTTTATAGAAAGGTCAGAACAAACTTGGTGCTCTGATGGGGTAGCAGGGTGTTTTGTTGCAGTATCTGGTGGCCCTTAGGTGGTGACTTGGGGCAGGCAAGGGGTCGAAGCAGTTGCTGTTGCAATGTGGGATGGTTGGGCTACAGTTGTAGAGGGAAACATTTGCAAGCGTAGGTTCTGGTCAGAGTTCGATCTGCTAGGTCACCCCGGCAAGCTGTCCCAGCACGAGGTCAGTTGGAAGTGGCCTCAGTCCCCTGGGGACGGGTCCCTGCTGGGGAGGGGGTGGAGGGTCTCGGTCCCATGGAGCCTAGCTGGGGCAGCATGGGGAGCCGGGTCCGGGAGCGTGGCTGTGGGAGGAGCAGGTGCTCCTTGGGAATGCAGTGAGAGTTGGTGTTCATTCCACACTATTTATCATCCAGATCCCTGGAGGCAGCAGAGAGAGTGGAAACTGATGTTAATGATCTGGAAAAACATCAAAGCCAGTGGATTCCTGAAAAGGAAACCAAGTTGCTGTTCTGTATTGGATAATGCAGATCTTGGCAGGGGGGAGTTGTAATTCGTCTGGGCAGCTTTGTTGGAAGCATTTATTTCACACACTGCTCTTATGGCAGCAGTTTTCTTCCATATCCCTCCTTCCTTTCTGGAGCTCCGTTGGTTTATTCAGTGTGGCTGTGAGTTCTGCTCCGAAACACCAGCACGTGGCCGTGGAGCCTGGCTGGAGCCCGGGGACCGGCTTGGCTACCTGGGTGCTGGCAGCTTTGTTTTTCCACTGCTCAGTGATTGACTCAGGAATGCCTTGTTACATGTACCTCCCTCTACTTTTTTCTTTTCCCTTTTTTTTTTCTTCTTTTTTTTTTCCCCCCAAATGACAAAAGTCTCTTTGAGGTCTTTCTAGATTAAGAAATGGAAGAAAAATTAAAGATTTCGTTACATTTCAGTGCCCATACGTCAACTGCTTTCTTGTTGCAAAATGTCAGGTTATCTATGCCACTTACTTCTCTTGAACGTACATTTTCTTTTAAAATATACTGTATCTTTTATCTGGATGTAATGAGGACAGACGTTTTAATCAGAGGTTAGTCATTTATTTTTGCAAACTATTGTTTTGCTTCATCATTTTTGCAGATAATTAAATGGTTCGCTTGGCACAGTGTGTCTGCTTTATTAAAACAGGTAATTTTGAAAAAAAGGAAGATGCTATTTTTTGGATCACTGCACAAGAATTGCTTTTATCTTCATCTTCCAGCATAGTTTCTGGTGGTTTTGCAATACCCTCCTATGTTCAAGCATTTTAGTACACGCTGCTCTCTAAAGGGGGAGGCCCTGTGCTGCATTTTACTGTCGATCCCGATTCCTACGTGTACGTTCTTTGCACTTCTTAAGGGTAGAAGCGGAACTAAATTTATTTTTTGTGACACTGAATTTTAATCAGGATGGTCCAAAAAGCAGACAAGTTGTGACACAAGCTTTATTCTGCATTGAAACCTCTTTACTGAGGCTGAGATTAAAGTCAGCCTGTTCTTTACCCTATTGCAATTTCCAGTCTTTGGACTAAGAGACCTGGATAATCTTCAAAATATAAAAGGCTCTATTAATATCCAGCAGTTCAGGGAGACTGAAGTCTCGTGTAAAATGCTGCAGCTGCGTATTTCAGGAAGGGAAATGTACATGTTACTTAATACTGCATTTAATGAGATTCAGAAAATTGTATTTCTTATTAAATTAGCTCATCCGTGGTATACAGATTCTTTGCGTGCTTGTTGCTGCAGCGTACCGCCCCGCGTTATCAGTGCTGCGCTCAGGCAGGCTTGGCCCAAACGGTGAAAGATGAAGCCATGAGTTCTCCCGCCTGTGTAATTTTTCAGACATGTGATTTTCTGATTAACCTGCTGTCGTCCGAAGTGGCATTCTTTATCTTCATCATCTCACTTTTGCGTACTTGTACAAGAGCGTGACAGCTCTGGCTGCGATGCTGCTCTTTCTCTTGCCTTAGTCTCGGCTATCCCATGAAGCTGCAGGCAGGCATGACAATCTTGCCTTCTCCTGCTGTAATGTACCAGACGTACAGACTTCACCCATTTTTTGCAGATCACACATCACCTTCCAAGGAAGCTGCTTGTTGATCTCTGCCGAGAGGATTATCCGGCTGCTACCCCTGAAGCCTTGAATTATGTATGAGCAGGTGTACCGGCAGGGACGTTCCCCATCCCAGTGGTGTGGGTGGTGGCAAAGGCACTGACGCCAACGACTCCGAGCCCACAGGGCGCATCCAAAAGAGAGCAGCGGCTGGAGCAGGGCTGTGTCAAGAGGGAGGGTGATGCCGGAGGGGACCCCACTGATGATGCGGAGCCCTGCCAGGGCAGGGGTCCTGCTCTGCCCTCGCTCCACACACCCAGCAGCAGTCATCGCAGGAGCATGGCTGCTGGAGGAGGATGAGCTGGCGGGACTTGCACAGGTTGCTTTTGGAGCACAACCTTTGAGGCGGGCTGTGCTGTATTTGTTTTGCTTTTCTGAGTGCCACAGTTTAATTTTTTTTTTTTTTTTTTTTAAATAGGAAGTCGCTCTGTGGTTTGGATATTTAAACAGTTATTAACCGAATGACAATTAACAGATTGCATAGACAGATTTTCTTTTCAAAACCTCTGAAATTGAGTACAGTTTGCAAAACTATCACGGCATAGTAATGACAATGAATTTTGATTTCCCGGAACTGATATTAGACTCCTTATTAAACTATGTGCATCTGCTTTTAATTTACTCCAAATAATTGGAAAATGCAATGAAGCTTTCCAATTAAAGCACGGCTTTATGCTGTTTAATAATACCCCCATAATATTATAGCTTCTGAAGTGACAGGTGAGTTGGTGTATGAATAAAACATAAAGGCAGCAATAAGGGACAGAAAACCGGAGACAGTTGTTGGGGATTTTAAATGCTGGATGTAATTTGCATATATTAATCTCTTCTTTTCAGCCTTATCAGGCGTTCTTCAGTATTTGAAGTTAAAATAGCGTTGACAGGCGGGAGTACGCTTAGTTTTTTCAAGGATTTATTACTTGTATAATTTCTGATCTTTAATAAGCAGATATGACTGATCCTCATAGTTCTATAGAAATCGGTTAATTGTTCCAGATGGCGTGTACTGATTATGCAAAATTACTTTTCACACCATTTTTTTTTTCTGATGGAGTTTGGAGTAAAATTAAATTTTTTATAGCCTTCTTATCATGCTGTTTTACAGTGGTTTTTGCACAGAAGTTGAATTTAATCTACTATATTACATTGACCAGCAGAGTTACTCTAATGTAGCATTCTGTGATTTGACAAAGAATAATAGAACACATTGCTCATTGTTCGTTACTGTGCTGCTAATAAAAAGGAGTTCTAGTGCAGAAAACCAGGCTGTTATTTATGAAGAATGCTTAATTTGCACAGTTAAAAATGCAAAATTGTTACAATGAGATGTTCTCTCTTTTGGATAGAAGACTTGGGCAGAACAAATGAAAATAGTCTTGTTGCTACAGATTTCATCTAATAAAGAAGGATTTTTGTAAATCACTGGTGCAGCGAGGCTGTATTTTATTGGGAGGAGCAGTCATGCGGGCAGCACGCTCTGACTCCTATCAAGAGGTGTCACTGGTGTTTTCCCTGGTTATCGTCATCCGGATATCTCAATGGCATAATTTCATAATTGAAAACATTTATAAAGGTTGTTGGGCTTCATTTATCTAATGAAGAGCTCTTTATACAAAATAAACCACACATAAAGCCCTCTTCCTAATAAGTTTATTGTGATTCATTTTGGTGGCGACTCACTTGGAGGAGGTGTCCCGCTGCCTTGCTGTCCCAGCCGGCTGCGCTGGGTCCTGGCAGCGGGTGCCATCCGCGGGCATGTTGTGGGCAGGGTGTCCCACAGCTGCTCTCGGTCCTGCTGGAGCAGGCAGGATGCTGCGACGGGCATTCACACGCTGCCGCGGGTTTGTTCAAGAGTAATGTGGGGTCCTGGTTAATTCTGGCGTTGTGTCCCATCCCTTGGTGTGCCGTGGGCAGTGCTGCCGCCCTTCCTGCCAACGGAGGCTTGTGTGAGTTTGCTTGATTTTCCTCCCTTGGGCCAGACCCAGGGTTGTGGCACCTTTGCCAACAGGCAGCGGGGTGGCCTGGTGGCAGGAGGGTCCTGCTTGTCCCTTGGGCCGGGCTTTGTCTGGGGGTCTCTGCTGCTGCCACTCTTAGACCTCTGCTGAGGGGCTGAAGGCAGAGTCAGGGGCCAAGCACAAGGCATCTTACTAATCTTCGGAAAGCAAAACAGCAAATGTTCAAAAAATGACCTTGTGGTTAATGGAATTAAAGTCTCCAATTAAATTAGAAAAGTGAGGATACAGTAAATGGACTTTTATAAGGAGTGCTTATTTTTAACTCAGTAGAAAAAAAGACAAGTAATTAACTCAGCCATTAGAAAGCTCAAAATTTCTCCCATCTCCTGTGAAACTAGAAAATTGTGTTGTGAATACTTTTGTATATATACAAATAATATATATGGAGACAACCAATGGCATAAATCAGAAATTATTAGAAAATATTTGTTCTAATGAAGTAATAATTTGGTAGTAATGCTTTTCATCAGTGTAGCTTAAGGCTACATTAAGTGGACAGACTTTATATGGATTCTCTAATTTTAATCTTCAAAATGCTATCTAATGTCTCATTAAGACTTGCATATAATGTATCTTAAGTACAGTCATTAAATATAGTTTAGGGAGATTTATGTTCAGATATTACTTAAAGATGTTTTAATAGGCCCATTTACTCTGATGATATTAATGAGCTCTTAACACATATTAAGCTTCTAAAACTAGTGGTATTCCTCTTGCAGTGAGCAAAACAACTTAGGAATTGTAAATGAATTGGATGTTCTAACAAGGCCGTTTTTCAATTGAGTCTTCGCACACACCCTCCAATCCATTTAGCTCTTTAAGCATCAGGCTGTGTCCCCGCTCTGCTGCTGCATGCTCCTGGCACACGCAGTCCCTGCGCCCTGGCACTGCCATTCGGACTGGCTCGTACCTTGTGTCCTGGGCGTGCAAGGGCTTAGTGGGGGTTGCTTTGCTCGTGTAACCACATAGGTTTAGTGGTGGATTTCGCAGTTCCTGGGTTAACGGCTGGACTTGATGATCTTCAACGATTCAGTGAACTGCAGGTTGAAAACGCAGGCTAAATCTGCGTAAATATTGGTAACTGCGCAAATCTGGTTGTGTATCTACTAAAATAAACAAATCAGATACTTTAAGAAAGAGCCAAATACAGTTGTGCTCTTAGATAAATTCTGCTTTTTTGATCATCTAAAGTTAAGATGCAAGAATTGTAATTACGATAATAAAAATGTTCATTCCCCTATTGTCGCTTTAGTTCTAACTCAGAGAGTTATTGCAAACAAAATTTTCCAGTTTCATCACTCAGCTCTTAAAAAATTCTTCTGAGTTCAGAGACTTTTATAATTACTAAATTGGTTTGTTAGAAGGAGATAATAGCAAATATCTTCTTTTCATAATTGGACATTTCTTCCCTGTAGGCTAATGTATGCGCAGCACTTACATACACAATAAGCTGTGCTTTTGAAAAGCCATAACTAGCTAATAAGTGCTGTGGTGTCATCAGAGAGTAATGGTTTGCTGATTAGCATAATTAATGACAAATGGTGGTGCAGAGCGGGTGGATTGGCTTAGCAGATGATGAATGTGCTGCAGCCGAGGCCGAGTCCTGCCAAGGTGGCCTGGCTGGCTGGCAGCCGCTGCTCCTCGGCAGGTAGGTCTCGTTAGTCACCACCGCCTGCCCCTCGTGCCTGCCGCCGCTCGGCAGCTTGGGGGGCTCCGTGGGACGAGCCACACGCCATCACAGCTCTCCTCCGCCTGGCAGGGCAGCACACCCCGTCCCGGCGCAGGGCACCCCGCCACGCTCAGGGCTGGGGGCCTTCGGCCTCACGCCACGGGACTGACCCAGCACCCACGGGAGAGGAGCTGTGGCCAGCCGGGTGTTCCTGTGGGCCGCGAATGGGCCGCATCCTCTGAGGGCAGGAAGGAAGCTCCAGGCAGCCATCCATGCTACGAGACGGGTGCATTTATCTGTGACTTGATTAATCAGGGCTAATTTGCATTCGCAAATGAGACTGATAAAAATGGAGTTACCTTTTCACCTTTAACGGGGAGGAGGGATTATTTCTAGGTTGTCTCTTTTTTAAGTGATAAGCAACTCTTTTACCAATAAGGATGAAAATACTTAATTTGCATTAGCAAAAGAAGCTAATTATTATATAGTTAATTAGCATCTGGAAATGAGGATTATCTTAATTACAAAGCACAATTTCCTTAATAGCTACAAAACTGTAAGTTTGATCTGTGTGGAGATTGGTGACTATTATTATGTAATTAGTGATCATATTAATGGTGCAGTGTATTTAGATATAATTTGCATATGCAAATGAAATTTACCTGATAGAAATATGTGGCTCCACTAATGACTCTGAGCACTTAAAAATTAAATTACATTAGGAGATGTGGATCCTGAGTTGCCGTGCAGTGGCGCGGTGGATTTCCTCCCACAGAAGAGCTGTTGGCTCTGTGGGGCCGTGGCTCCATGGTCCGGCTGTTGGGAGGACAAGGAAATGTCCCCCCCATCTTTCCGGCTCCCCAAACCTCAGTGTTAGGTACAGCCTCCCACAGCTGGGTGGTATCTGTGCAGCACAGCCATCGCCCCTGCTGTGCTGCCATCCTCTCCTGCACTGAAGACCTCAGGTTTGGGTCCTTGTCAAGACTCTTCTGGCTAGATAAGCGTTATGTCGTTGGGTGGTGGAAGCATCAGTGAGCTCCGGGGCAGGAGATGGGAGTCCCACGTCCTTTGTAGCTGTGCTTATAATGAGTTTCTGCTTTCCACTCGTGTTTAGGGGTGCCCATGATATGGAGGGCATGGTGCTTTCAGGGTGGCTGATCTGTCTTCTTTCCTCTGCTTTTATTGGAAGCAAAAATTTGCCTGTGTGTTTAAAAAAGCTAAAGCCCTTTTAAGACAAAACCATGTTAAGAGAGGGTGCTGTGCACCCTTGTCTCCCCAGGGAGCCCTGTGGGACAGCTGTTGGTCGCTGGGCACACAGCTGGAGGTCACGCAGCCAGGTTCGCAGCTGTTGTTGCAAGAGTGAGCGTCTGCCACTGCTCGGTGACCTGGCCCCCATCCAGAGGTTTTCAAGTTGGAGAGCCCAGTACCGTCGCAGTGACAACCTCCCTGCCGCTATTGTATAAAATCGCACCTCTGTAGGTGTCTCAGCAAAGGAAAATCAAAGTTACCAGGGCCAGATATTGTAACAAAATGCAGTGTATGTTTCTTTAATATACCCTGCTCCTAACCTGCAGTACTGAAATGACTGAAGTGCAAAAAATACCATAGCTGGGAGGAAGCAGCCGTTACCCAACAGGATGTTTCTCTCATCAAGAGGGAGAAATTTACAGCCACCGGCCGGGGAACACTGCAGCTATTGTGGGTGCTTCCTGAGATGCTTTTTGCAATTGCCTGCTCCAGCCCAAGTCCTGCCTGCCTGCGCCTCCATGCCTCTCTGCAGCAGACAGACATTACATGTTTAATGACTTCCAAGGAGTCTGTCTATCATTACAGCTAGAGCTGAAAGTAATTGAAAAGCGTCTGTGTTTCTCTTCAGCGCGACGGCCGTTGCGCAGAGGCTGGAGCAGTGCCTCCACTTCGCCTCCTGTCCTCGAGCGGGACCTGCCCCGGCTCTGCTGCAGCCCCGCACCAGTGCCCTGTTTTGTATCTGCTCTGGTCTAATTAATTAAGGGTTGTTGCTTGGAAGTAGCACATGCTTAGGTGTGATCTTTGAAGTTTAGTGTGGTGCGGAGACTTCAAAGGGGACATTTTATTAAAAAATAATAAAATCAAGAGCTCCTAAACACTTGCAATTTGAAGAGGTTGTTTGAAGTCTCTCCATGTTCTCTGGTGCTGATACAGGCACAGCGCTGAGGTACTACTTAGCCATCACCATGCAGTACTTAACCTTCGCTTTATTTAAAAAAGAAAATAATCAAAACCAGGAGTATTTTCTCAAGTGTTTTCGTGGCTTGATCTAGCAGTAAAGAACTAATTGTGCCATGTCGTGAGCTATGCAGGAAACAGAGAAAATCAAGGCTGACAATCAAATTAGCAAAAATGAAAATTTAGTCCAGGTCTGTTTTTTTAATCAAAGTCGTTTCAAGACGAACAGGAAAGCTGTAAACCTTTCCCATCACAGAGGTTTCCTTCCACAGTCCGGGAGGCCCCTGCTCTCCCGCTCCCCTCACCGAGCACCGTGTGGTTCCATGCTGCCGCCATCCCGCTGCCCAGGCCTGGATATCGGGCACAGGGCCGGGGCATTCCCAGCACTATGACTTCCTCGCTCCCCCGCGACAGCTCCCTGGTGCGAGCTCCTGCTCCCCTGGGAGCTGCAGGACCAGCAGCGCAGCCACCCCCGGAGCTGGGTGCGATGCTTCAGGGCCATCCATGCACTTGGGCTTGTGCCTTGGTCCAATGGAGCTGAACAAGGGGAGAGGCGGGAGGCTGAGCCCTGCACCCCCTGCCCACGGGCCGGCCAGGGGCTGCTGGAGGCACCTCCAGGGCTGGGAGTGCGGGCAGAGCCCACGTGGCGCTGCCGGCTGAGCCCGTGGCGCCAATTGCTTGCGCGGAGCACAGGACCATCCCAACTGCTCTGGTCTCTCAGCGCGTTCAACTAACGAGGGGCCGCATGGGGCTGGCAACCTGCTGATCCCCTGGGCACAGCCATCAGCAACAGCCTCTGCGGGAGCAGCACAGATGGCGAGCCCGAGCGACAACATAAACTGCAATATGTCTTGGAGGTGCCGTGGGGCTGCGGCTGGTTCGTTGCGTCGTGGCGATCTGCTGGGCTGGGGGTGGCTTGGCGATCCCCTGCCCCTCATCCAAGGGGTCTCTTACTGTGGGGCTGCTCTGGGTAGGCTGGAAAGGGGCTGGAGAGCAGCCAGAAGAAACAGGGTTAATGTCTTAATATTTGGGTCCTTTATTTAATAAAAAAGCGTGTGTGTTTTGTAGGGGGTGTCTGCAGCCGGGAACGCAGTCTGGGGCAGTTGCAGCATTCCCGATTGCAGCCGGCTTGGCAGGAGCTCGCGGGAGAGTTTGCTTTTGTTTTTGCCCTGAGGTTTTGCTATCATTAGTGATTTGGAAATGCAGAGTGGTGGTGTTCCATCTGGGACTCGGTGCCCGGTAGCACAGAGAGCACACACACATGTTTACTATTCAGACTGCTATTTAAATTACTGTGTACAGAAATACAGAAGTAGGAGGCTTAGCTGTACATTACGGAGAGTGTGGTTTATTTTGAAAAGCTTGCATCCTTCTCTTGATGCGTTGCAGACTGTTGTAAAACGTTTTTTCCATATTTCTGAATGACTTCCCGCTGTACTGAGATCACATAACGTGCCTGGGTTCATGCAGGTGTCGTGTGCTGTCCTCCACACACGGGTGTAAAGGCTCAGGTGTGCAGAGCTTGTGCCAGGGCGCTCGGTGGGAAGCAGAGAGGCGCAAATGGGAGCCAGAGCTGGGAGGGGGTGTGAAGGGGGGGATGTCCTGGTCCCTGCCTGCCCAGCCTGCCCTGACCCACCATGGCTGGTCAGCCAGCCCAGGTAGCAGCATGAGTCCTGGCGTGCCAGTTGGGTGGGCAGGTGCTGGACCCGGTGGCCTGCATGTCCTGCGAGGGCTTGGGAAGTCCCTGTCCTGTTCCTTGGAAAGCCGTCAGCCTAGCGCTGTCACCCTGAGTTCACGGTCACGATTGCAGAGAGTGGGCATTCCCTGGGGGAGAGCCGTCTCCATGTGCTGTGGGGTGACTCGGTGGCCAAGTCACAGCCTCACCCCACGCAGGGCACCGCCTCTGATGGCGAGAGCCGTCTCTTGCCCTCCTCGGCCTGGGGGACAAGGCTTGCACATGGGCTGCACTTTCTCACTTGTGTGGAAACCACGTTCGGAGGGGTCCTCCCTGCTGGGGTGCCCTCCCACCTGCACAAGGCTGTGCTGCGTTCTGGGGCAGCAGCAAGCTCCTCTGGTGGGTGGCCTTGGTGTCCGCACAGGACAGGGGCTCACGTGTCCCTCCAGTCTAACCGTGGCTGCCCTAGGCGTGTGCGAGCAGCCGCCCCGTCCGACCCCTGCCATGCCTGCGCTCTGCCAGCCCCCTGGCTTTTACCTGCTTCCAAGTTCCCCTGGTGTCATTGAGCTGAAAATTAAGTTTTCTCTAAACAGGTGAGCTTTGCTGGGTTTATGGTATTGCTGTAGGCTGGTTTATGAGATATTCATCTTGGTAAAACATAAACGCTCTGCTAGCATTTCAGGTCTGGGGAAAATCTGAAGACTTTTGCAGTATTACAGAAAGCTCTTTCTAAAATCTAAGATCATTTAAATTTTAAAGGTGGCAATAGTACATTCAGTGTTGGGGTTTTTTTGTTGGTTTGGATTAGCAATGCTTAGTTTTCAAAGTCATGTGGGAAAATGTTTTGCAAGGGATTTATTTATTTAAATATTTTTAATATCAGCAGTTGAAAATTCAAGTGTAAAAGGCCATACAAAAATAGCAGTAAAGAAATCCAAAGCTATAAAACCTTATGGTGAGAATTTAAATGCAGAAACAGCTGTTATTTCCTTGGGAGTTGAGGTATATAAACTCTTCCATGGCTGTGTATCCCCACAATAGTGGTGTGAAGAATTAGCGCTCAGTGCAGTGTGCAAACTGAACCCGCCAAGCACTGAGGCAGCTATTCATCTATACCCAGGAGCTAAATATGACAATGTTAGCATTTTTCATTTCCCTGACGTTACCATTAATAAAGCAATGATCCAAAAGAAGCTTTGCTGAGTCTGTTCTTTATGCTTCCATCACTCACGACTAGATAATTTCACACAGGATCGTTTTTAAATTAAATGACGATAAAAGCGCTCTGCTGTCCTGTGTTCACTAGTTCATAGAAGTCTATCAAGTCATTAATGTGTCATGACAAACTGCTAGTTGGATACAAGAGTAATTAATTATTTGCATAAATAACAGGTTGAACTTCGTGCTTTGAACCACAATGACATATGCGTCACATCATGGACATCGCAGAACCTCTTGCAGAGAGTTCATGGGAGGGGTGAAGCTGAGCCAGGCATGTTGTGCAATCACATCCTCACGCGCTTCAAATGGTCAGGAGCTTGGCTTGGGTTTTGATGCTTTTTGTGTTCCAAAGTTCTTCATTAATGGCTGTTTCAAGAAAGCATCTGATCATTGGAGATTTCAATGAACAATTATACAGATTTTCATAATCACCATTAATCACCACATATTTTTCAAGATAATTACAGCAATTATTATTTAGATTCCTCTTTTATGTGTGCATTGTAGAAAAGAACAAGTGCTTATTACGCTGGGTAGTGTAGAGAACTACGGTCTGAAGTTCTTTGTCATCCAGAAACTCATTATGTTAGCTGATGCTGCCTGTGAAAGTTCGTCAGCATGTTTAAATTAGGGTAGCATTGGCAGGTCTGATTATTTAAATCTGGTAGCTTTGCTAAAAATATAGTTATTCAAGAAAGATGAATTACTAATTTGACAACTGAGATTTAGTTGGAGTCTACAGCACAGAAGTCAGCATCTATCGTGTGCTTAGAGGAAGGTGACAGTACTTTTTCAGATTAAAGAGAGACTTTCTAAGCGAGCTAACAAGTTGTATTTATAGAGCACAGTTTTGTGGCCTGCCCTTTAAGGGCCAAGAGTAAGTCTTAGTAAATGGTAATGAAGAAGTAGCCACTGGTTAAAAGTTGGTTGTGCTTTTCAGTGGTCCTGCCCTGATGAAGAGGGTGGCTCCGGTGCCTCTCACCGGAGGGGTCTGGCCTTCTCCTGGCTGCCATCAGGGATTCGTGGGGACATCATCCTTTGGGGCTTGGTTTTAAGAGCGTGGTTCTGGTCGCTGGCTCCTTTCAACTCTTTTATCTAATTGCAGTAAGCTAATTGGATGTGACCCTCAGGGAGGAGCTGCTCCTGGGAGACAGCAGCCACCTTTCTTTCTGAAATCCCTTTTTAGTTTGTTCCGTTCAGAGAGAGAGAAGAGCTCAGGCACCTCCCTAATGTGTTGCAGATGCTGTGCTTATAGTTGCTCGGGGAGAACCTGCTGCCTCCTGGATTCAGCCCCTCAGTGCTGGGCCCTGGCATCCTCCCGGCAGGTGAGGCTCTGCAGCCGAGCAGCAATTCCATGTGCGGGTTCAGGAGCTGCAACCACCCAAGGGCTGCGGCTGCCTCGGGACAGGGAGATGGTGCCAGCAGAGATGGTGTTCCCGCTGGCCCTGCTGCTGGCCCAGCTTGGAGCAGCTTTGTCTCTGCAAGGAGGCTTTAAATGAAACGTGCAAGGTGCAGGTGTCCTGTAGGTCTTTAAGAATATTTTAAAGTCACAACCTTTTAAAATGTTAAAACCTATGTGGGTCAGTGCATGAGCTTACTCGTGTGGTGGTATGAGTAACACTACTGGTGGTAATGCTGTAAAAATGGGATCTTGCCTACCTTTTCTGTTCTGAATCAGTGCAGGTTGCCTTTGGAAAGAGAGCTGTACTTTATCATTCACCAGCACCAATTTCTTTTTATCCCTTTGTGTTACTGTCTGCTGGTCCTGAACATGGCACAAATTGACATTGAGAAGTGCTGAACAGCTCTTGGCCAGACTAAAACAAGAACTGCAGCTCCAGGCCAGAGCCTGGCTAGTAAGTCTTGACGCTGGCCATGGCAGTGGTAACACTGGGCAGAATCTCAGCACAGCGTTCCGCTCATCAGAGACTGCCAGGAATGCCTCAAAAGCAATGGGGAGGAGGTGGGAAAGGAAAAAGGGAGGAATCAGAGGCTGCTGCTGGTGTTTATTTACAGTACATCAGAACAAGGGACATGGAATTAAAAGCCTCCTACAGTTCTGGTTTCATTTAATTTTATTATGAAATTAACTGGCTGCTGTAAATGGTAGTAGCGTACTGTCTCATGGTGCACAGCGGGAGCGATGGCACCCGTGCCCAGACCCAGGTGCCGGACACCCCAGCAGACTGCGGCGCAGCAGCAGGAGCTCTGCCCTGCCTGTTGCTGGAGATGCCTGGCCCTGGAGATCGCTTCCTGCAGTTACCTCCTTCCCTCTTCTGCAAGTCTCGCTGAGCTGGGGTGGGGGGGAGTGCTTTTAAGGGCTCAACCCACACAAGCTCTGAACGTGAGCTTGCCCATGTGCAGCCCCATCACGGCAGCATTGCTGCTAGTGCCGCACAGCCATGCTGCACATGGGAAACATGGAGAGGTGGGCCCTGTGCAGGGAGAGGTGTCTGCTGGGGCTGGGCATGTGCTGCTGAGCTGGTGGTGCCGGAGCTGGCGCTGCCCAGGAGCTGCGCAGGGAGGGACTGGTGCTGCAGCCTGGCCTCGGGACAGCACCTGGCCCCGCTGCAGCGAAAGGCTGTGCAGCAGGCAGGGGTATGCAGCACCGAGCCTCCCCTGTAAAATCACTGCAAAAAGGCATTGCTGCAGCTGGGGTTTTGTTCAAAGCATGCTCTGCACATCACATGACGCAGTCTTGTTCACATGACGTAAAAGCAAATGTTAATGTGAGATGGTTCAGTGTTGTGCTGGAACAAGTCGTCGCTGCATTTGGTAATCTTCTTGGATTTGTATTTACACTCCTAAAAGGAAGCTGGGTGCCTCATCCCTGAAGTCCTTGTGAACGTGAAAAAACCTTTCTCAGGCAGCAGCAGGTTTGAATCTGTCCCTACCTGTGGCCAGTGCTGCAGGACGGCAGGGAGCACCTCGGAGAGCGAGGTGGGGGACGCAAGGGTGTCCTTCCTCCAAAGTGGTTCCTTTGTCCAGGGCCATCGTCCAGCCTGGAAGCAGAGGCAAGGGGCGAGTGGCTGCTCCCCATGTGTCTCGGGGGGAGGGTTCCCCACCATCTGCCCACAGCCCCTTCCGCGCCCAAACAGACCAGCACTGGGGGCTCCTGGAGCTTGGCCAAGCCGTGGGGTGAAGGGGCAAAGGTTGCTGCCCTCCCGGTGCTGGGGAGGCAGACGGCTGTGGCAGCCTGGTGCTTGATTTCCATAAAGTTTCCTGAATTGGTGGGTATTTAAATCCTCGTGACTCCTAGTGCGTGGCTGTGAAAAGAGCCGTTGAATGAGCGTGTTATTTTCCGATTTCTCCCTTTAATGTATTTTACCAGCAGCGTAGTGATGGGCCTGACACGCTGGCTCCTGTGCACGCTCCTGCGCTTTGGGAGTGCAGCATTAATAACACACTTCCATGCATCATGCCATTTTTAAGCATGATCGTTATGATAAAGGGCATATACTTAATTACAGGCCTGCTTAATTACAGCTCTGTTGAAGCTCGTTTGTTTAGGAGAGTGCTAATTGCGCTGCTGAGCCTTTGGCACACCCTGCTTTCATCTGCTGCTTTGCTCTGCAGTTTTGATCTCTGAGAGGGCTGGAGTGCGCAAGGACCGAAGGACGGATGGAGGCAGTCCAGCGGGGGCTGCCACGGGAACACTCACACTCATTGCGGCTTATTCTTTAAATTACTTTACAAAAGCCGGCGTGTGACTGATCAAAGCAGGTTTCTGTCGGGATAACAAATGCAGATGGTCTTCCAGGTTCAAAACTTCCTGGATTTGGTGATGCTGCTTTTCATCTGCTTCCTTTTGTTTCATGTAGCACTGTGGCTGCCACAGAACACCTTTGATAATGAAATAACTGCAGTGGAGGGTTTTTTTAAGTCAAAAATATACAAAGCAAACGTAAAATGCTAAGTATGCTTAAGTGACCCTTGTTAAATCACTAATGTGGTAACTCATTGGTGCGGGTGGAAGTCACAAACAGCAAGCGGAGAAACAGGGGGTTCCTGGGTGCAGATGCTTTGTGAAAGAAAACCCTATTTGAGGATTACTTGAGGGCATTTCAGGGCTTAAATTTGCTCTAATTTGAAGTTTTCATTTCTTTCAGAGCTGAAATTTAAAGACTTAAAATGTTAAAGACATAACAGAAATAAAGGGGGTGTATTTGGGGCTGCACTCTGTCTTAGAAATGTGCCCTTTTCAGTCTCGTGTGGAAATTGCTGAGTTACATGTTTTAAAAATAAGTGTCTCCCTTGTACTGACACGTCTTGCGGGAGGCTTTCTGTGACGTTTCTGAGGTGGTGATAGCAAGACAGAAACACTGAACATCATTGCACTAAGAATACTACACCAGACAGCATAAAGGCAAACCAGCCTCTTGGTGCCATTGAGGTTGTGCTACAGAGTTGGCCCAGTGACACAAGGCTGTTCTGTGTGCTGTCACGTCCTTGTGTCTGTCTTCATATTCCACTGGTTTCCATCCTCCAGATGTGGTTTGCAAGTGTCTGAGATCCATTGCTCGCTGTTGGGTTTGCCCTGGCAGCAGCCAGGCCAGGGAAGGTGCTTGGCCCTGGGTGTTTGGTTTCTTCCTGCCCAGGCAGTAGTACTGACTGTCATGGGGAGGTGTGCGTCACCTGAACCAGGTATGGTCCTTAGCCTCTTGCTCAAACACCACTGGCTTTGCTCAGACAGTTCTGTGTGGTACTGGTAAACAGATGTCTGTCCTCTTAAACTGTTTGTATTTGGTTTCAGTTTCAAATACTGCCCTGTTTTAGCAGCTGAACCAAATTGGAAGACTCAACATTGAGCGTATGAGATTGTATATGGATAGAGCAGGGAGGGTTCATTGAATTCCTGATTTGGTAGGGACTAACCCAGCTGTGACTCGAACAGAGAGAAACCACTGACAGGTTGAAGGCAGGAGAAGCCTGGCAATAACTTCTATGAGCTATCAATCATGTGTCAATGCCATGAATACCTGATCTGTCACTGGCAATGTGTGAAGTTGCATGTCGAAGTCAGCTGGAAATGTGACATGTCTGCTCATTTTGTCCCTTTCAGCAATGGATGGAGTGCCTTTTATGATTTCAGAGAAGTTTGCCTGTGCTCCTGAAGGGGTGAGTTGCCTTCTTTGTTCTCCCAGTGTCTGAAATTCATCTTTGCATGGGGAACGATCACGAAGTGTCAACACAAACTACTGTTTCTGGGAGCTTTGCTTTTGTGGGGCCTAGTATGTACCTAGTGCTTGAGATGACCCAAGGTTGCGCTTCACAATACTTTCCCATAGGGTGGGAATGGCTTTTGCCAGATTACTTCTAAAACTGAATTGTCCCAGGACTTGAAGGTTTATCACCACCAGAAACAGGAATAGCAATGGGACTCTCTGGTGCTGGAAACATACCTAATTTCTTAGCTGCAAATGAACAGATCTCCTAGATTTAACCTGCCGTGGAGATGGCATAGTGCAGTCAGCTTTACAGCTTCCCTTTTGCACCCCAGAAGTTCAAGGCAATGGTAATGGCATGGTGCACCTCAGTGATGGCAGCTGCCATGTGGCTCCTGCGGCTCCGCACCCTGCTTGGGCAGACCCGGGTGGCAGCACATGGGTGAGGATCTTCCAGAGTTACTCACTCTTGGTGGGCGCTGGTGGTTTTGCAGGTGGAGCGCGAGTGGCTGTAGCTGACCAGGGGTAGCAGGGTTGCCACAGCTGCAGTGGCCAAAATCCAGTTTGGTGGGAAGGCTGCACCCTCAAGTTTGCGAGTTCCAGCCTGTAAGGTTTGCGGAGGCGGCTGTGTCCTAATGACACCGCAGCTGGACCTCGGCTGGGTTCCAGGGAGCAGGAGCAGGGATGGAAGAATGATTTTAGGATTCCCATTGCCCTCTGGCATGGGAGATTATACAAGGCAAAGTGTCTCAAGTGAAGCAACAAAACAGGCTGGGTTATTTTCACATTGCATGTTTCTAAGTGAGTTCACTCCTGGAGTGGAGTCCTGCTCAGCATGCCTGTGCTGCTGGTGGCACGGCTCCTGCCTGGCAGCGGGGGAGCTCGGGAGGGCACCGCGTCCTGCCTGCTTGGTGCCAACAGTGGCCTGGGCAGGACAGGTTTGCTCAGCTGAAACAGAAACCCCTGTACCACTTCAGAATGACTTTTGAGTGTCACTGCGCCAGTGTTAGTTTAAGTTGGTGATCCAGAGCTCTGAGGCTCCACCTCCCATTACCAGTTCCCTAATCCATTTGATCCTAAAACAATAGCTCTTTAAAAATCAATTTACAAGAAACTGTTAAGGCAAACACCGAGCCATCAGCTGTATCTGATTTTTCATGTTGTGCTCCCACTTTGTGCTTTCTTCTTCCTGCTGACACAACCTGCCTGTGCAGCCGGACGCGGCTTTTCACAACCATTGCTTTCTGAAAGGGTTGTTTATGGGCCGTTATTCCCAGAAAGCTGGAGTCCCTGCTGCGAGGACAAATGCAGAGAGATTAGGTCGTGCTAATCCTCCCCTCGGATTCTTTAGACACCATTGCCACCATATGGTCAGTTTGGTCAGGGCTTCCCACAACCGGTGCTGCTCACACCTATGTGCTGCAGCCATATGAAATCCATAGGGTGTTACAGAGTTCGTTGCAGTAACAGCCATCCTGCAGCAGGGAGATGGCTGAAGAACTACCTGTGTGAAGTGACACCGAGATGAGTGTCAGCTGTCCCCGCTTAGGGAGAAAGGCGTTAGAGCTGTTATCCCTAACCTGCCTTCTGCTTCTTCACTCTTGTGGTGGACTGAGAAACAGGATTATGCACATGTTTACAGATGGTGCCTCTAAATCTCTGGTGATAGAGTATTTGCTGACTTTAAACAAAACCAAAACAAAACAAAAAAACCCTGAATTTGACATTTCTGTTTCTTTTTTTTTCTTGCCAGATGCAGCCAGTTGATCTCCTGGGCATCACAATCAAAACCCTTGCAGAAATAGAAAAGGAGGTAGGTAACCAGCCAGGTACTAAGCAAAAGTGTCATGAGAGCTGTGTTCACTTTGTTGTGAGATCCTTTCCCTTATGGAAGAGGCCTCTTGCCTTTCCCAAGTCACTGCTGGTGGATAAAAGTCAACGTGGAGTCAAACAGTAAGCTCAGAATTGGGGAAGTCCTCTGTGATCTGTGCCGGGTGAAGGCACTTTAGACGTTGAATCTAATGGCAAAGTCTGCTGCCCTCTGTTTAATTCCAGATGTCTTTCTTATTTAACCTTTCTCATTTATTAACAAAACACGTTACAAGCGGGACACTGTATTAGGTTGCCTCTTGCATCTCAGGGAAGCAAATGAACTTGTCTAAGCAATGTCAGGTAAACTACTTCATCGTTTTTCAGTTTGATAGTTCTGGTAACTTGTTACCAGGAAAATGGAGCTGCACTTCCAGTGAGTGTGAGTCTTCCGGGAGCTCGGGGAAGAGACAGCTATCAAACTGAGGGTGGTCTCACATTCCCGAGGGAGCGTTTTGGCATATGCATGACTTGGGCTGCATGGTGCCGAGGAGCCCCCTGCTCTGCAAGGGCTGCCTTTCAGCTGAAGTCTCAGACCAGGAGGAAGATTGTTTCAGCAGCACGTGCTTCTTCAGATACCACCAGTCATAACATCTTCTCTTGTGCCAACCAGCTGGGTTGAAGGCAGAGAGAAAGAAGATGGCGTTGCAAAACCTCCAGACTCGTCATGGCTTCTCCACTTTCTGAGTCCAGTTGTGAGTCCAGTTTCCTGAATCCACCCGCTTCTCCTGATGCAAGTTTTTTCTGAGTACGGAAAGAAGGTGGTCGGTTGCCAGGGCTTTCCAGGCACCCAGTGGGCCAGGGGAGCAGCGACGGTGGCTCTGAAGATGCTGTCTGATGGGGGCAATCACTGGCACCTGCTGCCCCGGGTGCTGTGAGCCTGCCGTGTGGCACGTGTGCTGTGCTTCTGTTTGGGGCTGCCTGCATCTGTCACGAGGGCCCCGCGCACCGGGAGCTGGGGGTGCTCAGGGCTGGTGGCCCCTCCATGTGCCTGCCTCCTTCCCCCCGCTCACGCCAGGAGCTGGCCACAGGACAGCGGGTCCCTTTTGCCAGAGGGGAGGCGAAGTGGTGTTCGATTTGCTTCTGTAGTCCTCTGCGTGTTGCCTGGTGCAGGAGAGGTCTTGGCAGCTCGGGGCACCGCTCGGGGGGGGCTGTGCAGCCCTGCCCCATGCCCCTCGCAGGCCTGCGGCATGCAGTGGCACCAGCACTGGTGTCGTTTGTGGCCTTGGGAGGAGAGGCTGATACCTGCCGGCTTTCCCCACACCCTCCCGTTCCGTTACAGGCTGTGTGCATTTCAGAGTAATGAAAAGTATAATTATGCAGCCCATATTCCTTGATGAAGCATCTTGTCTGTACATAGATAGCTACGCATATAAATATTGTGAATTTCTGCATGGCTTTATTTCCCTTGCAAGCAATAGCACCATTACAGCAAATCTTCTGGATTTCCAAAGCAGCTAGAACATTTTCCCTGGAGCTAGATGCCTTGCAAA
Organism: Ibycter americanus; assembly: GCA_035590275.1. Lineage (NCBI taxonomy): Eukaryota > Metazoa > Chordata > Aves > Falconiformes > Falconidae > Ibycter > Ibycter americanus. Next base: position 1,770,742 of record JAVJGI010000065.1, on the reverse strand, counting down.
AAATATTCCCAAAGAATTCCAGGAGTTACTGTTCTCTGTCGTGCATTTGCAGATGTGTGCACCCATCCTCCGAGCTGCGAGGTGAGCTGAATGGTCTCCGTCCTTTCAGGAAAGCGGTTGAAAATGGGTGCAAAGCCTCATTCAGGCTGCTCTCAGGCTGCACCCGGAGCCCCGCGGTGCGGAGCGGTGCGGAGCGGTGCGGAGCGGTGCGGAGGGGCCGGGCTGCCGGGGCCGAGGAGCTGTTGCCATCTGCAGGAGGCTTCGCGTTGGTGC
>JAVJGI010000065.1:1745953-1762553 GCA_035590275.1 Ibycter americanus | reverse complement strand
AGGCCCGGGGCGAGCCCCGCTGCGGGGCCCAGTGCCCACTTGGTGTGGGGAGGGCCACGCTCCAGGGCCCGCGGTGACCTGCGCTGCAGGGCCCGGCTGATGCCCACAGGAGGAGCAGGCCCTGCCGCAGCTGGGCACTCAGGGCTGCTGGCGTGCTGAAGCGGGGCGGCAAGAAGGTTTTGGCGCTGGAGCAGGGCAGGCCAAGCCGCATCTGCTGGGAGAGCCGGCTGGAGGAGCAGGCCCAGCTTGCCTCTCCACCAGGGCATGCAGCCCGCGCCCAGCTCTGAAGGTGCCTGGCACCATGGACAAGCCCGCAGCAGCCCTGGCACAGCCAGCCCGGCCAGCACCGTGGCCCTGGCCCCGCACATGTGGCCAGGGGTCAGGCACCAGCAAAGTCACTGAGTTCCCGAGGCCGCCGTGCTGGCTGCGTGTGCTGTGCCCTAGGCTGGCTGCTGAGGAGTGTTGACAAACGGGCCTGGCCCAGGGGAACAGGGGGACATCTTGGTGACATCCCAGGAGCCATAAAGGGGACACTGGGAGACATGAAGGATGGTTCATATCCAGGGCTGTTATGGTGGGTGAGCCAGGGCTGCATGCCGCTCCTGCCCCAGCAGCCCCTGTGCATTGCTCTGCCGCACCACCCACGATGGGAGAGCCACCACAGCCCCGGCCTGTCCCAGGGGTGCCATGGCATGGCAAGGTGCTGCAGTGGCACCCAGGGTGGCCTGGGGCTGTCAGGATGCGGCCTGTGGCGTGCCACGAGATGGCACTGCTACGGTGCACTCATGTACGCTGCGGCGCCCAGGCCTGCACCGCTGCATCCTGCCGGCAGCAGGGTTGGCCCTCAGCAGCAGGGATGTCCCTTGGGCTGTAGCAGCGTCCAGCCAGCTGCAGTGACATCTGTGGGCTGCAGAGACATGCGTATAGGTGTTGTCACCCACCTTGCCAAACTAAAAATGTTAATTACAGTAGTACCAGCTTGTGTAAATGAGGCCTGCAAAGGGGAATCTTTCTGACTAGCTGCTTTATGTGCAGGATGACTGTGGCCATGTTTGTGTTAACGCTGGGTTTTAGAGGAGCGGGGTGAATCCTTGCCGGGACAGTTAGATGTGGTAGTGCCAGCAGGCTCACGTGGTGTGACCATGCCTGGGGCAGAGGGACAAGGTCACAGCTCAGGGAGCTGCCAGGCACAATACTTACCTCATTCTTCTGCTTGTGTATCGTCCCAGCACAGGCCGGGGAGCGTGGCTGCATGGCTGCACACCCTGGCCTGGGCTGCCATCGGGCAGTGCCTCATGGTTCCCTCTGTCTTGCTTTGTCCCACAGTACGACTACAGCTTCCGGACAGAGCAGAGCGCGGCGGCCCGCCTGCCACCCAGCCCCACCAGGTGCCCGCCAGTCCCGCAGTCCTGAGAGGGGCTGCCGGCGCTGGAGCAGGCGTGTGCGTGCATACTACTGAGCGGGACGCGGGACGTGGTGCTGGGGCCACCCCAGCAGACCTCACTCGTCCGGCCATCGCCGCCCACCCTGCGCTGCACCACCTCCTCCTGCACATGCCACTCCACGCGTTGGGACTGCGCAACCCTTTGGCAGCTGCCACCACCCTCTCTCGCTGCTGCAGATACCTCTCCACGTGAGTACATGACTGGGAGCCTGACAGCAGCCCCTCACTTGTCCCCACTTCATAACCCCTGCTGCAGGACAGTCACAAAACCCAGAGCTGTAACAAACTGCTGTGAACAGCAAGCCACGAGCTCGTGGATCATGAAGAAATGCTCAGCAGTGAGCCCTAAAACTAAGGAAGAGTAAAAAATATGGCTGGTTAATCTGCAAGCCCCCGGGCATCCCACCTGAACTGACATGGAGCTGATGGGCTCTCAACGCCGCCCAGCTGGAGGCCCCTGCGGTGCTCAGTCCAGCGGGCAGCACCGAGCCATGGTGGATACCCTGTCTGCCTCTGCCGAGGTCCAGGCACACAGCAGCTCCGCCGCAGCCAGAATCAACCCCAGACTGTGATTACTTGTTTTTGCTGTGGGCTGGCGGAGCTGGGGACACTTGCTCAGACCTGCCTTGGGCTCTCCCCAGGCACCAGCAAGGCGGAGGGGTGTAGAGAGCGCAAGCTGCGCAGCAATTCCTGAGGTGAAGCATCTCCACTTTGCACAGGGTGTCCATTTGTCCATCAGGACCTAGAGCGACAAACGTCCTGTATTTCTTTCCGGGCTGGATGCTGGCAGCAGCCCAGGCAGACCCTGGCGGTGCCCCACTGACCCCTGGCCAAGCTGCCTGTGGAGCTGGGGCCCCGCTGACAACTTGGATGCTGTCACCTGCTGGTAACTTTGGACAGTTTTCTAATATTTGTCCCACTAGCTGCTAAAACAAAAGAGATGTGCGTGTTCCTTTGTGCACTCATGGGGAAGCACTGAACTCTGACGTAGTGCAGGATGAGAGTGGGATGCATTAAACCCTGACCTCAGCCTCCTTGTGATCACTGACCTTAGCTCGCTCCCGAGTCAAATGCATGTCTTGGAGAAGTCTGTTGCTGTAATAAGTTACTTAGAAGTGCCCATCTAACTCCATGCTGCTTTTTCAAGTCTCTGCTGTAGAACAAAGCTATATCAGGGCAGCAAAATGGCAATTTTTAAGTAAGTGTTAAAACGTACAATTTTTTATATTGTAAAATACTGATTACCTAACCCTATTGAAATGCAATTGCCATAGTAACAAATAACAGTATTGTCGCTCTCAGTCTGGGTCACATGTATGCCCTGACCTGCTTTGCACTGCTTTTGATTGATCTTGCATTTTCTAGTTGGACAGAATGGTGACTAACAGTAGGTTTTGTACTGTCAGCTTGTATTTTTTATTTGTATATATGTAAAATATTTCTTGTCCAAAGAGTCATTTCTGGTTTTAAGGCACCATACCATATTGCTGGGATAATGAGCACAAAATACCATAACATTCAGGACAGACTGATTCTAAGTCTTTGCTTCAACTTCTTCCAATCAGGTAAATAATTTTCTGAAACTGTCTCTGTAAAGCAAGGCCATGTGATTGGAAAGCAGAGGCCAGTTTGGTTGCAAGTGTGTCGTATTTGGGCAAAAGAATTAAAGCTATGCCGTTTGCACCAGCTTTGGAGGTTTGGGTGGCCCCGTGGAAGTGCTCATTTACTTGGAGGCTGCAGCACCATTTTTAGTTCTTATTTATCCTGCAGGAAAGAAAAGCCAGACCTCACTGCCAGGCTTCACAAAGGCTAGATTGATGATGCCGACATCGACAAATGAACATACCATGGCAGCCTGGTCATTCGGCTCAGGTTCACTTGAAGTTCAAATCCACTCCATGCTGTAGTACTATGCCCATCTCATCCATCTTTTGTCTTTCTATTTTTCTGCTTGTAATTTTTTCTGTAGTTTTCTGTGGCATCCATTCATAGCTTCTCCTGTGACTTAGTGGACGCTGCAGGTAGGTAGAAGCCATCTGCAGCGGTGCATTCCTCATATCTTTGGGATGAAGGAGCTGCAGAGAACTGACCTTCCCTGTTACTGATTGGTGGTGGAGGAGTGAGGGCTGCAGGCTGGTGCAGGGCAGCTGGTGCAGAATCTGCAGAGCTCCAGGGCAGTTCCTGCCCCAGGGAGATGGGGAGATGGCTGCCAGGAGCCCCTCCTCAAGCCACATATTCCCATGCTGAGGGCAGGGCTGACTGTGCAGCAAATGGAGGGCTCAGTGAGGAGCGAGTTCAGATAGCTGCCGAGCCCCGCATTCAGTGGGGCACTCTCTGGATATGCCTCAGAAAAATGGGCATGTAGCTTTGAGTCCCTTCCTGTGAGATTTAGCTTCAAGAGCATCAGTAGATAAAGTTAGTGCTTTAATATTTATAGCAACAGTTAACGTTTGCTCAGTCTTCTTAGAGATGGTGAGCTCAGCTTTCTCTTCAGTGACCTACAAGAAACACTGGATAGCTCAAAATGCTGACAGGATGTGCAGCTGGGAAAGCATCTAAGAAATCTTCAAGATATATTTGTATAGTTGGTTCTCACTCTTCCCTCTCTTACACTGGGCTAGCAAAGCTGCTTCAGGGGTGCATCTGCAAAGAAACTTGAGAGATGACTGTGATCTTCATAGTGTATTTTCTGTGCTGTGGCACTGCAAGGATAGCCTGTACTGAAAGCATGAATAGTACAAATGCAGTTCTTGTAGTACAAATGCAACAGAAGTGTTTTGAGCAAAGAGGTACAGCTGCTGAGAGGCAGCTGAGCTCTGAGACCTGCTAACCGACAGCTGGAAAACAGCATTTCCAAAGGCTCAGAGCCAGTGCTTGGAAGCACAGTGAGACACATGATGCAGGGTGGTTGACTGTATGTGTCATCTTCTCAGTCCACCGATGACAGGAAGCTTTTATATTGCACCTCTGAATTCCCAACACCTTGGGCATCAGGTCAGCATTTCCACAGGCAGATTTTGTTTGCTGTTCCATAACTTACGTACTCACAGCAGCTCATTGCAAGGCTGGTCCTTGCATCCTCCTTGCAGCAAGTCCTCCCCGCTGGTGTGTGCCATAGCCAGTACCAGCATTTCTGCATCTTACTCCCTCCCTGTCTGAAAGGCAACTGTGGTAGCATTGGCCCAGGCAAAATATTCAGGGAGATGTTGATGCTTATGTTGTCTGGCTGTGGAGAAGTTTTCTGGAGCATAAGGGGAGGGGATGAGTCAATGGAAAGCAACAAAAGTGGATTTGCAGAGCTTTCCCAGATGTGCTTGGCTACCTTGCCTCTATTTCTAGAACAAAAATAGTCTCTAGGTAGCTTAATCTTGCGGCTGATGGAGAAATCAGTTTGCCAAATTATCGTATGTCTGCAACAGAGACAGAAAAGCAGCAGTGAGGGGTTTGCTTGCTGTAAAATACACCTTCTGATGTGAATTAGTAGTGACACACTGCCTCCTGGATTTCTCACGGCAAAGAGCAGGTCGTGTGCTGAGATGACTTGTGGGCCATCCAGGCCAGGCTGTGCTGTCTAATGTGTTAACAATGGAAAGGCAAGAAATTAGTCCAGAAAGTACCGTAGAGTGTGAACGTTGTGTTAAAATTCAAGTGTGGACAGTCGTAGCAGGTGTCTTCCCTGTGGGAGCATCTCGTAGCTGTAGTTACATAGGAATAAACTTTGTCAAACTTTTTTCCTTTGACTGTCACTGAGTTTGCCCATGGTGTTTGTAGGAGAGGATCCCCCGTGAGCCTCCTGTATAGTGCGAGGTTGTTGGTAGTCTGTAGCTTTGGGCTTGTTTGGTTTCACACCCACCCCTGCCCCCTGCTCCCCGGTTTCCTGAGCTCTCCACACTAAACCTGCGGAGCCTGGAGAAGGTCCCGGCATGGGCATGGCATGTGCCGGGTGGATGCCAGTGGCGAGGGTGTGCGTCCACAGGTCTGGGCACTTCTTCAGTGGGGCCCTAAAAATCTCCTTGGGGAAAATGGGATGCGGTGCCTTTGGAGCTGGCTGGTCCCACATTGGCCTTCACTTCCCTGCTGCCCTTGGGCAACACGGAGTCTGTCCTCCCAGATGTGCCCACCAGCTGCTCTCCCAAAGCAGGCCCAGGAGCCTGGCCGGGGTGGCAACGGGCACATCACATGGGTGCTGACAGAGCAGCTCACTGGAGAGCCATTCCCACTCCTGCTGAAGGGCATGCGCGTCTCGCTGTGTTCCAATAATTACCTCAGCCTTTGAGCCTTGACAAACAGAACGGGAATCTCTCCCGGCAGCGGGGCAGCTGAGATTAGTTATCCAGAGACATAAAACTCTGACAGCGTTGCAGTAGGGAGGGTGCTCCTCTACTCATGAAAAAGCTCAGTAAGGTGCTGCTCAATTCATTCAATACAGGGAAACCAAACAGTTTGGATATTCTGGTTGTTTATTGTGAACTTGTTTCCTAACAGCAACAGTTTTAAATGTCATCATGCAAATAGAAGAGAGAAACCTTTTATGCAGTTGCAAAGTGTTTTTCTAAGATGCGATGCATTTTGTTGGGTTATTGAAAGTGAATTTACTGTGCATTAATCTTATGAATGTTACTACGTTTTATATTTATTTTAGATGACCCTCCTGTATTTTACAAAGGGAAGTTTCGTTGTGTGATAACTTAGTCTGTATTCTTAATATAATTTGTTAAATAAAACTTGTTTTAATCAGTTTATATTCTGTGCTTTGTGTTTTAAATTTGGAGTTTAGGAAGCTTAAAACGCCACAGCTCTGACTTGTGGGAGTCCCTCGGGCTTGCAAGTCATTGCATTGACTTCTTCAGATCCCAAACCTGGATATTTTGGAAGTAGTTAAAAACATCAGGAGGAGTGAAGCCTGAGTCAGTGTTTATTCTGAACGGAGCCACCACGTAGTGGTTGTAGCTGTGGCACCTGGAACCACTTCTGTTTCTTTATGTGATTACAGGTTTGCTTGGTACAGGTAATGCCTCTTACAGCAGGGTTGGACTTTGTCAGGCATTGGGCTTTGTACCCTGATGGACATTCGTTAAGGAATGAGAATGGTGCAGGGTCAGCCTTGCACACTGCAAGGGGACAGGGCTGGGTTTGTCACCCAGTGAATGTTTCCAGTGGTGTCCTGCAGAGGTGAGCATTCCTCCCTTCCCGTCTCCTATCCACTTCTGGAAGAAAATGCCAAATCATCATGCATGTCAGCCCTTGGACCGGAGAGTCTCAGTAAAGAACAGGGATTGCAAGCTTTAATGTGAGAGACTCACGAGGTGCTTTCTCCTCTGCAGCAGCGGGGCAGATTGCCTTTTGCTTCTCCTTGGGGCTGGTGGGGACTTTTTGAGAAGTTTTGGTGGGATGTGAGGGCCAAGACCAGAGACGGCTTTTCCTCTGTTCTCAAGCTGCCCAGGAAGGCAAAGGACACTGCAAAAGATGGGACGTGGTTTCAGGCACAGGAGGAGTGAAGAAACGGGAGCAGAGGCATCACTGGAGCTGGACCAGGGGCTGCAAAACCTCTGAGGAGGAGCTGGCTGACAGTAGCGACTGCCTGTGGTGCTGGCTGGTCTTGGCTGACCGAAACAGCTACAGTCTGTGGATCTGAAGGGTCAGCTTCAGAGGTGACAGCATGATCCCCCTGTAGGTCATTTACTCTGGTTTTGTTTTTTTGTCCTTGGAAATTACATATAAAAGGCCTTGGAAAATGTGTGCAAAATGTCTCTCTGAAGAGGTATGCTGCAAAGTCAAAACAGAGAAGTCAAAATAGCTCAGCGTGTTTTCTGGAGCATAAGGGACCACATGTGACATCTACACTGCCACACAGCCTGTGTCCCAGGTATATGTGGCAATAAGTGTGTCACTACAGTAAATGACAACAACATCAGTGAAACACCTTGTTTATTCTCTATAAGGATTAACAACTTTAGTCATTCATAATTATCAACTGCAAAATTTGCATTGTGTGTAATTAATAGGAGGTCAAGTGAAAGTCATGGAGTCAGCCTCAAAGCTTGGAAACACCAGTGCAGGCTTGACTTGTCAGCACAGGCTTTTGTTGAATTCGTTGTTTTTAACATGTGCACGTGTCCATGGCCAGTCCTTCGCGCAGCCCTTCTGTACAGACCTGCCTCCCCATGCCAGGGATGCGGGTGCTGCCACAGCTCAGGGTGGTGATGGCACTTGGCCGGAGCTCATGGCGCTGCAGCCGGAGCAGCAGCGGACTGTGGCAGCGTGCAGTGTGAGTGCAGCATGCAGCGAGTGACAGCAGCATGCAGCGTGACAGCAGCGTGCAGCTTGCATGGGGCTGCATGATACCTCACCACTTCCCCCTGGCCCCCAGGGCCCTGGCTGCTGCCTGCTCCACTGCACAAGGACCCAGCAGCAGGCAGGGCTTGTGGGCAGGGCTTTCTCGCCCAGAGGCTGCCCCAGCAGCCACACTCTGGTGCAATGTTTTGGCTCTGAGCTGATGCATCAGGGATGGAGGCTGCACGTGAGCCAGGTGGGAGTGTTTCTGCAAGGTGAGAAAGCTGAGAGTGGCCTGGCTCAACTCAGGGAACCCCAGTGTACGTATATATATGTATTATTTTTCTATATATGTCTATTTATATATATATAGTATTCTGCAAATATTATAAACTGGGATTCTGCAGAAATAAACAGGGTTCTATAATCAACTCTGAAATATATCTGTGTTTTAAGAGAGGCAGTTAAGGATGGAAGTGCGAGTTGCAGGGGATGTGCCGTGCTTTTATGACTGACGGCCTGCCCTGCGTGGCCGTGCTTTGCTCGTGCCCAGCCGAGCACTGAGCGCTCTAAGGGCACCGCAGGGATGCTGCTGGGATGGGTCTCAGCTTGAGCAACGGGAGACAGCACCTGGTGTCTGTGCTGTGGTGGAGGGTGAAGTCCCTTCAGCCATCTCCAGGCAGCAGGGAGACATCTCATTACTGGGCAGGATGGGATGAAACCTGGCAAAACAAATACCTGGTGCAGGGACTGTGCCAGTGGCAGTGAGGGCAGCACTCGGCTCGGGGCAGAGCCCTTCCCATCGGGCTTGGGCAGGTGGCCACAGGGGTCCCACTGCGGTGGCTGCCAGGCCAGCGGCACTGTGGGCACCAGGTACGTGCATGGCCGGCAGCAGCAAGGCCCTGTGGGGAAAACGGACTTCTCAACTAGGGAGAGGCTAATACTACACCACTAAAACTAAAAATTGTTATGATTTGTGCTAAGTTATTCTTCTGAAGTTGACCCAAGCTGGTGGTGCACAATGCGACCTCTGGCTTCTTCTCTCACCCCAGCCAATATTTCTGTCTCACTTATTTTGAGTGGTCTGTGAATTAAAGGAGATTAATACCCAAGTTCCCGACATTCTCTTCAGGCACATGTTTTTATAACCTCCCTTTGAAAGCAAGTACCACTTGTTCCACCAAAAACTAAGAAACTGCGTCTTGGAGCTGCTGTGAGAGCCATCACCAGCACCTGATTGAATATCCCAGCCAGGGAGGAGGCGGCGCAGGAGGGACGTAAACCAGAGTGAGCTCGTCCTGCACACCAGCTCATGTCTCCCCGCATCGGCATGCAGCGGGCAGGCACGTGAGCTGCCTCAGAGCCACCGCTGAGCAGGTGATGCCTGCAAACAGCAAAAGCTGCTTCTGCCTAATTAGCCACTGGACGTGGGCTCTGTTCTGTGGCATGGGAAGCCGCTTGGGGCTGCAGATCTCCTGCCTGGAAATACAGCTGAGCTTCCAGGCAGGCATGCCTGCCGAGGAGGACCCTCATCCCCCAACCCCTGCTTTTGTTTGTGCTTGGGCCCAGGACCACTCTCATACAGCACAAGCTGCCCTTCCTCCTGCTGCTGGTGAATGGCACTCCTCCCCCCGTCAGGCCTCTGGGATTGCTCTGCTGTTGAAATACTCCAGACTTTACCGAAATCCCAGTATTTTTTACTCAGCCTCTGATCTTTGCATTTCCTAATTCAGCTGCTTAGAATTTTGGGGTAATTACTGAATGTTCAAAAAAAACCAATACAAACCACAACTTTCTTCACCAGATCTCTCCACAGTGTTGCTTCTGAAACAGCTGTAACCTAAAGAGTTGCTGTTACTGGTGGTGATGAGCTGGAAGGGGGTCTCCATTGTTAGGAGCCACAGTGGTGCTCAGAGCCTGCAGAAGCGCAGGCATCCTTTTCCTTCTTCCCTGCCTGCTTCAAGGAGGCATCCCTGTCTGCGCCTCTAGACATCATGTGACGCTTTAGCCAGTGGTGTTTTGCTCACAGGCCAAATCTGGAGCATGGACATGGTGTTCAAAAGCACAAATTGGCTGAGATGATAAAAACAGACGGAATGAAAACCCAGGGCCTCACCTGCCACATCCCTCGGTGCCATCAGAGGCCAAGGCAGTGCCTGAACAGCATTTTCTTTTGTTATGAAAACATAAATCTCCATACACTGAACCGTCTTTTCCCCCTCAGCTAGAACAATATTCTCTGATATTTCAGTTCTTTCTGCTTTTGCCTCTTGTTGGACAAACTGAATTTAAATTTTTCTGCAAAGGGTTTTTTGATGCCAAGCAGAGAGCTCAGCTGGTGCAGAGGGGCCATTGCCGCGAGCCCTGTGCTGGGTCTCAGCCGGGGCACACGCCGTGGTGCAGAGGCCTGGGCTGTTGGCTTGTCCAGGTACTTGGCTTCACTCCATGCGGCCCCTCGGCGTTGCACCGAAGGTCCCGGGTATCTGCAGGGCTGCGAGGAGGGACCCACCTGCCCGGGAGCATCCCTGGATGGGTGCGCAGGTAGGGTGACACCAGAGCTGGTTTCTGTTGTCCATCATTCATAGAATTTGTTTTCTAAGGAAAATTTCTAATTTCTTCTGCTCTGCATAGCACTCCTGGCACCGGGAGCTGCCGTTTGTCTCCGGCGAGGTGTCTCCTGGCCATTCCAGCCCCAAGGAAATCTCCTTTTGTCAGAGAGGGAAGCAGCAGGCGCAAGGGCTGGAAGGAGCCAGCCGCGGTCCCTGCGGCGTTGGACAGTTGTGTTAGGCTTTGTGTGCCTGTGGCTTTGGTGGTGGTGTTTGTTTTCTTTTCTCCTCTCCCTCCTACAGCTTTAAAAATTAACTTGCCTGGGGAGTTTCTCAAAATCTTTTCCTTTCTCTGAAATGATGGATAAGCCATGTAACTGATTGTCATGGCCCTAGAGAGGATAAACATCTTCTGCAGTTTAAAATAAAACCTCCTCACTTCTTGGTTAATAAGTGTTGAAAGAAGCATAAATAGAAATTACACAGGATTTCCATGACTAACAAGATGACCACATCAGTGAATGTTATTTGGGGTTAAAAATGACTCAGCTTTTGCTTCCCTAGGGTAAGATGTTTTATCCCAGCACAGGAAAGGCTGCCAACAGTACTTTGAAGGTCTGGCAAACTCAGCGTAGCCTGGATTGTGAACTGGGAAGTGTTTGAATGCATAGTTAAAAAAAAAAAAAAAGTCCTAAACTCCGCTCCATGTGTGCAGATTTCTCGAAGATAAAGGAGCCCACAGCTTTATCCAGCTTGTGCTGACGCTTTTCTTTTCAAAAGCCTTTTCAGATGTTTTCACTTTTCAGCTTGCTTTGTTGAAAGATGTAAAAATTTAAGACAACCACAAAGTAAACATTTCAAAACTTTCTATTCTGAAAATTAGTGACATTTTCAAAATCCCTTGAATTCCATTTCTGCACTATCAGAAATGAAGATGTTTGAGGTTTTTTTTGATTGACAGCTTTTCCGGGCAGGTTTTTGTTTATTGATAAACTTTCTTTTATTTTTCGAAGAAAATAGATTTATTATTCAGTAGAAACACTAGATAAGTAGATGTCTTGTCAAAATAAAGCAGGTTTTCTTTATTAGAGTGAAATAGTAATGAACTCATCTGCTTCCAATATTTATAAAGAGTAGGGAAGGCCATTAATTCTACTGCTTGTGAATAAAACCATCTGTGATTTCTTTCCACTTGATGTGTTTTGGTTTTAATACACATTTTTCACAAATAAGTGCAGGGATTTTTTGTGAAAATGTCACATTCAGAATCTCATAAAGAAGGAACGCAAAGAGGGGGAAACGAAATGTTTTGTTAGCTAAGTAATTTCTCACCTTGCACAGAGAATAAAATTCATGCCAACTTTAACACATTAGGCGACAGAATTACATGTTCAGCTCTAATGCAATCCATGACATGTAACAAGGCAAATAGAGTATGTTTGGAAGTTTGTTTTCCTTTGGGAATCACACAGTACATTTAACCTAATCTGTCCTGACACTTGAATTATAACATTATGAGCTTCTTCAGGGAAGCAAAACGGTAGATACCTCTTTTTAAAGCAAAGCAGAAGTTAATAAAATGGGCGATGTGTCAAGGAGAAAAAGCCTGAGCAAACCATAGTGCAATTCTCCGGAGGAGACGGGTCTGGGCTGGTTTTTTTTTCCACCAGTAATGCTGGAAGTCTTGTGAACATACTTCTACTGAGGATGAAATTTGACCTCTAGAATTTTGCTCGATTAAACCAAAAACTGCGAGAATACCCCAAGTGGGACCACTTTGTAGTTTGACTTTTGAGTGTTGGATCTTAAATTAAACTGAATATTCATCCAGCTGCTCTGCCAGATATTATTTTACAGTCTTCCCACCAGTTTGTACAGTGGAGACCGTACCGTATCGTAGCTTTCCAAGACTATACCTGTACACATAAAGGAGCACTCTGCCGCCCACTTGCCAGTAGGGGCTGCCGATACAAAACATCTAAACTCCAGGTAATCCTCTTTGAGGGGCTTTGATGGGAATTGGCCTTTAAATGCTATATGCTCAGCTGAGTGTACCTCAGACAGGTTACCTATGGTTGTATATTTTAAGGCCCCACTTTAACAACCATCGTTCAACAGGACCAAAGCAGATCCTTGGGGATTCTTCCAAAATGAACACGAGTGAGTGAAGAAACCTGAAGTCAAATAACATGTCCTCACCCAAAGTCCAGAACTCGGGTACTTCAGAGCAGGGTGGGCGCTATCCCAGGGAGGGATAACCAATGCCAGGCAGTTTCCCACACAAGCAGAGCAGGGACCTGCCAGCCGTGCTGGCGAGGGCTGCTGCTGCTGCTGCTGCTGCTGCTGCTGCTGCTGCCGCCGCTGCCGCCGCCGCCACTGCCCTGCGCTGCCCAGGGCTCCAAGCTGCCCTGCAGTGGTGGCGGGAGGCACCAGTGCCTGTTAGCACCCAGGTGAGGCATCAAGAGCATGAGCCCTCGAGGGAAGGAGAAGCAATTGGTTTTGTCAAGTGCAGTGTGAAGCCCTGGGGATTATGTTGATGATTTACATAGTGATCGTAAACTGACCTGTGAACAAAATTTTGCTGTGAAACCCTGTGTGTTACCTCTGTCCTTAAGTAACTGCAGCCATGTGTTGCAAAAAAACACATTGTCCTTCCTTTTTTTGTTGTTTTTGCAGTTACATCTAAAATCTTGCTTTTCATAATCAGAAAAAGGCCTTTCTAGGAAGGCTTAGCTCCAGTCAGGGCTGCTGGCAGTGCCTGGAGATCAGCTCCTGCGCTGCCCTTGCAGCTCCTCAGAGAAACCCCCACGGACGAGACCCCCGCGCCTCGGCGCCCATGCTGAGACATTTTCAGTGGCACCCATTTTTCCTGAATTTTTACTTTAGAGGGTATTTTAAAAAAGAAAATTTGTTAAATCATAAGCAGAAATTCACTGAAAAAGTAGCAAACTGGCTGTTTCTCCATCCATTTGGAAAATCGAGGAGGGAGTGGAGAGACGGAGAGGACTTTGCCCCCAGATCCCAGTGCCCCCCCGCAGCGGCGGAGCTCCCCGCCGGCAGCAGCCCAGCTCAGGGTCGTGCTCTCTGGCAGGGCTTTGCTGCAGCAAAGACTGGGAGCAGGCAGGGGGAACCTGTGCTCTTCTCTTAGGAGAGTTTTTACACCTGCTCCAAACAGGTGAGCCTGCCCACTGGTTTGCTTATAGTTTATAGTTTCATAATTTAAACTATCTGGCGTGGAACAATAAAGATACTAATTGTCCAGAACATTTTTTTTTTACCAAATTGAACCGCACTGTCAGCTGAGCAAAGAAACAAAATCTCATTTTCAACTTTTAAAAGTTTTACCAGATGGTTCCCAAGAGCAGGGCTGTATCTTAGTTTAGGCCAGGCTTGGGTGGATTTGTGGCAGGTTTAGCACTGCTGGCCCAGTGGCAACCTGACAACGGGACGGTGCTGGACGTGCCGCAGGCAGCAGAGCCATCGGGGCACCGGCAGAAGAGACTGGGGAGGGATGCGCTTCCTTGGTGATGGACCCACGACCTCCTGTGGGTCTCCTCTCCTTTGACAGAGAGCACCAGAAGTGCCAGGTTTAAATGGTAGCAAGAAAAATTCATACTGGAAATTTAGAAAACTTCCTGAAGGAGGAACAGGTGAGGCCTGGCAGGGCCGCGTAGCCCCACCATTAAGTCTTTGCTAAACGCTTGTTGGAGCGGTGGAGGTAAAGCTGAGCCCCCACGGGGAGGGGAGTGCAGCAGTGCCCAACACCACATCCCTCCCTCCCTCCCTCCCTCGGCACCGCCCTCCCTCTGGTAGCACACCAGTGGGCTGTTCCCACAGTCATAGTAAAAGTTTGGGATTTGGGTTATTTGGGTTTGCTGGATGCTGGGGGAGGGCGCCTACAAAGTCACTGAATTGTCAAGAAAACAGGGAGCCCGAAAAACTGATGTGCCATAAGGTCATTTCAGGTCATTTCCCTGCCAGGGAAATGCTCCCAGCAGGAGTGTCTGAGCAGAGTCATTCTTCAAAAACAAGGCAAGAAGCCCGTTATTGCTATTCCCTGTAACATGTCCTGCGGGAGCACCTGAGGGCTTGGTTGGGGTGCATTAGGCAAAAAGCAGAGGGGATGAGGCGAGCAAGGGGAAGGAGAGGGGGGCAGTAACTGCAGCTGGGCCAGCCCTTCTCCCAAGCTGCTGGCCCAAGCCCCATACCGGGGGAGGGAGGGGGGGCTGGTCCAGGCACTGCATGTAGGTGAATGCTACGGCAAGATGCACTGCATAGGGACCTAATGACAGCACACTGAGACTTGCTGATGAATTGGACTCATTTCTGGAACACCACCTTTCTCACCTGTATAAAAAGCCCCATGTACAAAATTCCCCTGCACCCTCAGATCACAAACAGCCCGAGTCACCCATGGCCACATGGCACAGAACCCACGGCATGGTAACCCATGGCACGGTAACCCCTGGGACAGTAGCCCAGGGCATGGTAACGCCTGGGACAGTAACCCACCCAGGGCACGGTAACCCCCACCTCCTTCCAGCAGCGGCTCCGGGCAGGACGCAGGCAGGACGGGAGCCGGAGGCAGCCGGCACAGCACGGCGTGGTGGCACAGCTGCTCGATGGCAAACCCCGCAGTGGGATGCCACTGTGAAGCACCCTGCCTGCAGCCAGGCTGAGCCTCATGAAATTGTGATAAACAAGGGAAGCAATGAATGAACTTTTTTATTTTATAGTGACTAACAAGTTCACCACCGAGTGGGTAAAAGCTGTTGTGTCCGTGGATTGGGCCACGCTGCCAGCAAAAACCAAGGAGTACAAACTGTGGGGATACATGAGAATCAGTTTGTTTCACGAGTGCTGGAGGTAATGGACATGGTTTCCTGTGACTGACTTTTGTCTGAATTACACAAAAATTTTCCACTCTTCCCACCTACACCTAAAACTTTTCCCACAGTCTCCCAGCAGTGACCTATCGCAGTCAGCAGAAGCCAGTTGATGGACTTAAAGCCCTTAATGCAAACTTTTTTGCCTGTTCTAACTCTAAATTCCTTTTTCTGCCCAAATGCCTACTTATATGAAACTTTTAGGAACTTAATTATCCTTGAGACTTCTACCTCTCTGTGAAATCTGGTTTAAATCAGTAAAGAAAAGAGTTCAAAGTTATTGGGCAGGACAGGCAGACAGACAAGCATACAGGGATCACAGGAACCTTGTTTTCATAGGAAACTAGATTAAAAAAATCCCACAGCAGTTACCAGCCCCTTCAGTGGCACCCCACCCCCTCGGTCTCGAGCAGGGCGATGCTCGGGGCGGGGGGCCCGCAGAGCAAGCACGGCAGTCCAGGTTTATGCTCTTCGTAAAAAGGGAGGGAGAGGGGAACAAAACCTGCCTCCCCTGGCCAGGGTTTGCTTGGGCGGTGACTGTGTGGCAGCAGCGATTCTGCAGCCTGTCTGCTTTTCTCAGCTGGATGCAGATTCATGACATCCCTGCTTTCTTTGGCATGCAAACCTGTACCTAATTTCTTCTGAAAAGGGCCCTGAGGAAGTCAGCAGATGTTATTATTAAAGCATTGAGTATCAGCAGCTCCTGAGATATTGTCAGTCCGTTAATGAGCTGATCAAACTGGGGAAAGCAAGGGGCTTCCCAACTTCTTATTAAGGAAAACAAGACCTCCAAGGTTAAAAGACTTCTTTTAAACTGCACCAGGTTTATAGGTTGCAAAATTTTCTTTAATCAGTTTATTCTTAGAAAGCCCTAACTGTCCAGGCACAGGAGTGGGCATTATCTTAAAAGGTCCCCGTACAGAAACATAGCAGCTCTATCTTGGTAGTCTTCTTAACAAGCCAGTTCTGTGCAGGTTCTGTAATTCTTTTGTGAATACTTTGTGCATCACTGCCAGCAGCTCTGTCCCAAGACTTCTGCTGATTTGTGAATTACTATGTTTTTCTGTTTGAAAGTTAAATCGATTTGCCTGTCAATATATTTGTACTCTCAGTTTGGCAAACCTTAAATCTTAGTTGTTCCACAAGGCTGCAGGAGACACAAGATGCACAAGTGAGCCAGAAATGATGCTGAATCAAAACTCTCCCTGCACCTCTCCTGTGTACTACCTCAGTCTGAGCCTATTTCTGTATCTAGGTGTTGCAGCACTACCAAACTATCAAGCTGCAACAAGGCTTTTACCACCCATACCAGCCCCCTCATGCCTTGGCACCACCATCAGTCTCACACAAGGTTCCAGAAGGTCATCTACTGTCTGCTGTTTCTTCACCCTCTTCAGGCCAGTCCACCCTGCTTCTTGCCTCTGCTGCATCTGGGTTCCTGGCTTCTCCTC